>JAKSZT010054152.1:36068-50001 GCA_026826555.1 Tolypeutes matacus | reverse complement strand
GAGCGCGGGTCTGTTGGAGGAAGTCGCGTCGGGCGTGGACGCAGCGCCAGGAACGGCTTCAGGGCGGGCCGCCGCTCCCGGGCCGGGCCGGGTGGAGGTGGCTGCGCGGTGACTTGTGTTCTCTGGACGCCGCAGGTAGTGAGGTCCCTGCGCCATGGCTCGTACCAAGCAGACTGCCCGCAAGTCGACCGGCGGCAAAGCCCCCCGGAAGCAGCTGGCCACCAAAGCCGCGCGCAAGAGCGCGCCCTCCACCGGCGGGGTGAAGAAGCCGCACCGCTACAGGTACGCGAGCGGCGCGGGGCCGCCCGCCGACGAGGCCCGGGGGCCTCGGGAAGTCAGGGATGAGGGCTCCCGGGGCGGAGAGGCCCGGGCCTGGGCGGAGCGGCGGCCCGAGAGTGGAGGCGCTGGGGGGCTTCAGGGCCGTATGTGCGATTTCGAGGCCCTGGCGTGACCCGGATGCGGAGGAGGCCTGATCCCTCGCGGCACCGGGAGGGATGCGGGCGTGCGCTTAGTGCCATTTTTTAGATAGTGAGTGTCGCTTTTGAGCATCTCTCTGCTTTTATAACAGTGATTTACTTGTGTGCTGTTGAGTGAGGTGGCCCTGGGCCCGCGTTCCCTTGAACTCGTGTACTTCGCCGTCAGCCCCTCTGGTTTTGAGCCCCGGGCACTGTTGTCCGGGGCGTCCACCGTTAGAGGGCAGGCCTTGTAAACCAGTTCACAGTTGACTGCAGTGAAGCGCAGTGGAAGAAATAAGTCAGAATTGGAGGTGAATTTCTTGCTGACAGTAACTTAGTAATCAGCTTTTCCATATGGAAGAAACACTGCTCAGTCAAAAAATTTTTAACTTCACGTTTAATTCATGTTAAATTGATGAGAGATGGATAGTAGTCAAAGTAAAGGTATTCTTGGAAACCAGATTTAAACATCACAAGTATCTTTCTTATAAACCCTTACGGGATGTGGTGGGTCTTTAAGGACTTTCAAGAACTGAGAGTATATGTAGAAAGGAGGACAGAAATTGAGAAGAGTCTTTTCTAAACAATCTCAACCTTGTTATTGGCCTGAAAATGTAATACCTCCAAGTTGTAGTCATAACAAAAGTTAATTACCCATATATACACTTTTTTTTTTTTTTTTTTTAAATGGAGAAAATAAATGGGATTTTGATACACTCCCTGCCAGGAATTTACTTTTAATTTCATACTCCTTATTTTGAAGGTATTATTACTCTTATTAGACTTGAGCGTTAGGGTCATAAATTGATCAGTGAAATTTGATAAATTTTTTTGAAAAAAATGTATCTGGTAACAATTGCCTTAATGTTAATTTTTTAAAGGCCTGGTACTGTGGCACTCCGTGAAATTAGACGTTATCAGAAGTCCACTGAACTTCTGATTCGCAAACTTCCCTTCCAGCGTCTGGTGCGAGAAATTGCTCAGGACTTCAAAACAGATCTGCGCTTCCAGAGCGCAGCTATTGGTGCTTTGCAGGTAAAATGGTGGGTGGGGAAGGGTCTGAGTTTGAGTTCCTGCTATGTGCCAAAAACAATGCTAAATCTTTACATATGTTTATATAATTTAATCCTTACAAATGTGAGGTAGATATTTTCTTTATTTCACTATTGAAGAGATTTCAGAAAGGTTAAGTTCAAGGTCGTACACTTCAAAAAATGGTGGAGCCATGACTTGAACCCCAATTTATTTTTAGCTACAGAAACTAATGCCATTATACCATTTTAAACTTTTCATTGCACGAAGATGATATTTAAAGCAAAATGTAATCTGTGGTATGGTTTATGGCATGCTGCAGGACATTAGAAAGATAGGGGACTAAAGGCCTATATTTGTAAACAGTTTCAAACAGCAGTGACTGGTGTAAAAGGAATGTTTGAATGTCCTCCTGGCTCTGAAAAGGCAGGTGCAAGTGAAGAGAACTTACCACCTAAGTTGGTAAGAGGGAAGGAGCAGTGAGTGTAGATGGGACTGGATTTGACATGGAGAACATGTCAAGACCAGGGATTTGAAGGCTTGTAGTTGGCTGAAGGGATTGTGGGTGCCTGCTGAAATGAGAACATGCTGAATTGAGTGTTAGCTCCAGTGTTAGAATTCTGTTCCTAGAGGTGGTTGGTTGTTTAATTGAACTATTTGTGGGTTTTTGCCAAGATTAAAACATGAAATGCCTACGAGTAAGATACTTCACAAGGTGTAGGTAGTATACTGAACATCAGTCACTTAAGTAATCTGTTTTATAATGTATATTTGGCATTCTTTATCACTGAATCTCAAAATATGATAAACCACCATCTCCGTGAGAAACAAGGAGGGGGTGGCTGAAGATGCTATTGCTAGGCACCACTGTAGGCCTGGACCACGGTCTCTTGGGAGGTCCAGAATCTACATATACTCCATTGGAGGATTTTTAAGGCTGCTGTTGCTGTGCCGGGCTTTTGCTTTATATGGGAGGAAGATGTAATAGGTGGATTCCTCACCGCCATGTCATTGGCTGAGCTGTTTCTATGGTTAGTCTAAACTTGCTCTGATTGGTGAGTTTCAGGACTAGGCATCCATTAAATCCTCAGTGACTTGAAATCACTAAAGTCTGAACTACAGAATCTTGCCGTGCCCCCCCCCCCTTTTTTTTAAGACTTTTTCATATTTTGTTACTATGATTGCAAATTGTGTTTTCTCACTATGTTTTAAATACAGAAACATCACTAATATTATTAAGATTCCCAAGCACTGATTCAATTCTGGTTAAACTTTGCAGGATTGTGCTTAAAGAACACTTTTTCTTTTTCTTTTCTTTTCTTTTCTTTTCTTTTTTGTTTGCTTTGTTTTTCACAATACTTTGTTGAAAGTCCAGCACTTAGGAGCTGGAGATCTCCAAATATCTTAAATGTCAGTAATGTAGACTTATCAATTGATATTACTAAATAACCTGGGTAAAATAAAAGATTACTGCCTTTTTAAAAGTTATTCATGTGCACACTTCCGCTGTAGCTGTTTTTGAGGTATGTACTTTGTATTGGCATTAAGATTTGTATAGGTTTTGGGGAAGCGGCTGTGGCTCAATCAGTAGGGCTCCCGTTTACCATATGGGAGGCCCCGGGTTCGGTTCCCGGGGCCTCCTGGTGAAGGCAAGCCCGCCCTCACGGCGTGGTTAGCTGACCCAGCGAGCACAAGCAGCAAGGGGGGGATAAATGAATTAAAAAAATAAAATATAAAAAAAAATAAAAATAAAAAAAGATTTGTATAGGTTTTGTTACAAGTTGTTTTGTTTTGTTTTTGTTCTTTTTATGCATATATTTTTCTTAAAGATATTACAATGGAGAATTTGCTAATGGAAATAAGGTAATAGAAGAGAGCCATTGAAATAGAGGGTAATAGAGGAGAAGCTAGTTTAAGTTTGCCATAAATAATAAGAATTGACTTAATTTTAAATATATCCTTTGCCTTTTTTTTTTTTTAAAGATATTTAGGTTATACAAATGTCACATAAAAAATATAGAGGATTCCCATATGCCCCGCTCCCCACACCTCTCACATTTTCCCACATTAACAGTATCCTGTGGTGAGGTACATTCATTGCCATTGACGAAGACATTTTGGAGTATTGCCACTAAGCATGGACTAAAGTTTACATTGTAGTTTACTCTCTCTCCCACATGATTCTGTAGGTGTTATGGTAAGATATATAATGGCCTGAATCTGTCATTGCAGTGTCATTCACGACAATTCCCAAGTCCCAGAAATGCTCCCATATTACACCTATTTTTCCCTCTCCCTACCCTCAGAACCTCCAGTGGCCACTGCCTCCACATCAATGATATAATTTCTTCCATTGCTAGAATCACAATAAGTCTACTTCAGTCAATAGTTTGCTCCCCAATCCTGAGGATTCTGGGGTGGTGATGTCCACTCCACCTCTAATTGAGAGGAGCCTGTGATACCATAAGGCCAATGGATGGGACTCTTTTGCTTGCAGTAATAGGCTTTCTCGGTTCCTTGGTATGGTAGTTGTTCATCATCACCTCCATGTCAGTTGTCCTGGGTGAGACCAATGAACTGGAGATAAGTGTTAAAACTCCAATGAGATTCAGAGCCCAGCTGGCATATGGACAGCCCAAAGATTCAAGTCTCTTGGACGTACACCTACCAACTCAAGCACCAAGTATAGGTTCAGATAGAAGGGACAGTTGAGCCATGTGTAGGGAAGCCATAGCTGAGTCCCACTCTATCACTCTCAAGAGCACAAACTCCAAAATAGGGCCCACTGGCAAGACACCAAATTCTGGAGCTATCTGTCCTGACCATAGGTCCTGGGTGTCTCCAGAGCCCTCAGGAGCCTCACTATTTGAGGTAGTGTATCCACTTTGGCAGTCAAAGAGATCCTGCTGAGACGTGCATAAGCATAACCTCTGGAATGACCTCCCGACTCACTTTGAACAGTCTCTTAGCTATATAAACTCATTTGTCTTTACCTTTTCCTCCTTTTGGTCAAGATCTTTTTCCACTTGCATTGCTAGTTGGTGCTTGGTAGTAATCCCTTGGTGCCAGGGAGGCTCATCCCCGGGAGTCATGTCCCACACTGAGGGGAAGGTAATGTATTTATATGCTGAGTTTGGCTTAGGAGAGGCCACATTTGAGCAACAAGGAGGCTCCCAGGAGGCAACTCTTAGGCACCCTATAATATTAGGCTAAGTTTCCATTTCAAGAGTAAAGGTTCATGTGCACAGTCATCTATATCAGGGGCCGTCAGTGAACCATCTTCCTTCACTAGTCATTGCCCCTGTACTCGGGGAATTCTTGCTGATCTATTAGAGAATGTGGCAGAGCTCCCCAGGATGGGAATTTGATATTCCTTCGATTATTGTGTGAATGTCCACCCACCATGACAATACCCCCCATGAACATTTGAACACATTTATATGCCTTATACATATACTCAGGTGAGCTTTCTCCCATGTATCCCGTTACTGACACCCCGCACCAATGATCCTCCCCTGCCATAGTTGAAACCCTTTTGTGATCCAAAACTTACTTGAAAATGAAGCCAATAAAATAGCCGAATAAGAAAATAAATATATGCTTTGCCTTTAATGTCAGTTTGAATATTGTTGTTTTGAAATGGTGAAAGATTTGGATGTTGGATACACTTAAAATTTTGTAAATTAACACATTCCTCTGGTTGTAAGATGTTTTTTCTTCTGCTTTTATCTAAAATTAATTTTGTCCATTGGGTAAATAATGTGGCAATCTTTTTTTTTTTTTTTTTAATTCAAATGTTTCATGTCCTTTCTGGAGACAGCCTTTTTTTTTTTTTTTTTTTTTTTTTTTATTTTACCGGGAGGTCCCGGGGATCGAACCCGGTTCCCTCCATATGGGAGACTGACGCCCAACCATTTGAGCCACAACCGTCCCCCTGTGGCAGTCTTTAATTCCCATTATAGCCTTAATGTTTAAGGGATTTTTGAGATATTGGTAATAGGAAATATCTGGGTCATGGTCACCGCCACTCACTCTGCTCCCGAAGCTGACCAGACACAGCATGTAAACAGGCAGCCGTGTTCTCGAGGAGCAGTGAGGCACAGGAGAGCTGATGGAGCAGGCCACTTCAAATGGTCTCAGCACCAGGACATAGCAACTGGTAGTGCTGCATTGGCCAGGAGCATTTTAGGTTTGCATAATCCTGAGATATGCTGGGTTAGGAGAAATTAAACTGGTTTCTTCCTGAGGAACTTCAGACCTAGTGTGCTGGTGTGTGTGTTGTGAACCTCCAGGGGGTCACTAGCCATGTGTTCCAAACTTCTGCCCACTTCTGGAATATTCTGAGAATGATCACTGATTAAGAACTTTTGCTTTTAATACCTTTGAAATAGGTATGAGGGATTGATTGCAGAGAGCTAAGTTAAGGTTAGATATCTATCTCCTGGAAGAAAAGCCATTGTAGCATAAAATGAAGTCTCTATTACCAAGTAACTTAAGGGTGTGAGAAGATGGCTAATGTCTAAAGTCAGTATGACCACCATGCAGTTAGGAGGCTCTCAAAGTTAGACCTGCGTCTGGAGCAGGGGCTGGAGGGGGCTTGCTTGCTTCTGCTTTGTCCTTGATGGAGTAGTCTCGAGGTAGGCTGTAAAGGGGAGGTAAGTAAGACCAAGCTCTTGGTGACATGCTGGATCTGATAACATGGCCCGTCTTTGGTAGGGATGATACATTGTTACAGGAGAGTAGAGAGAAGGCTCAAGAGGATAAGTGTGAAGGAAATATTTTTTTCATAAAAAATGAAACAAAACATTTGAGTTAACCGATTTGATGCTTTTTCTTTAACTTTTTTTTTTTTTTTTTTTTTACAGAAAAAAATGATGTAGAAAGTACGGAGTTCCCATATTCCCACACACACAGCTCCGTTTTCCCTCTTAGCATGGTACATTAGTTACAGTTGATGAACCAATGCTATTTTATTTGACTAAAGTCCATAGTGAACGTTAGAGTTCCATCTGTGTTGTACAGTTCTATGGAGTTTTAAAATTTTTTAATGTGTTATATGCAATATAAAACTTCCCATTTTAACCACTTTCAAGTATACACTTAATATGGTAATTACATTCACAATGCTGTGCTTTTAAAAACAGAGTCTCAATTGTTTTTTGTGTGTGTGTTTTGTTTTGTTTTGTTTTGCAAAAGTGAAAATTTTGGTTAAAAACAAATCCTGCTGTCTTCATATCTTGTATATACAATGTAGCATTTTGGGGCTTAAATTGCTCAAGTGTTTTTCGTTTGTTTTATCATTACCTAAAGGTTCCAAAATAGGAATAATTATTTTTTATTAGGACAAAAATAGCAACTGTAAAAAGATCTCTTCCCCCACCCCCACCCCCCCAATCCCACTTGAGCTCTGGCAACTGGACTAGTGAAACACACTGGCAGTGTCTTCATTTCAAATGAGCAAGATGTGCTAACGTTTGTGTTAAAAGTTGATTTTAAGTGGAAGCACCCTTTTATTTCCTCTTCGCATGCCTGGAATCAAAATGATTCACACAACTAGCAGTTTTTAAGTGGTGGCGGGTATAAGAAATGCCTTTCAGGGAGCAGCTGTGGCTTAGGCAGTTGAGTGCCTCCTTCCCACATACGAGGTCCCAGGTTTGCTTCCAGGTGCCTCCTAGACAAAAACAAAAACAAATAAGCAGACAACCCACTCAGGGCAGCCAATATGGCTCAGTGGCTCAGTGGTTGAGTCCCAGCTTCCCACATACGAGGTCCCAGGTTCAATCCCCAGCCCTGGTACCCAAAAAAAAAAAAAAAAAAAATCCTTTCCAGAGTCTCAGAGTGGGAAAACCAGGGAGCAACGTTAATATTGGGCAGCGAATGCCATGGCAGGTCAAGGTGTGCAGAAGAAGCTGATAGGAAGTGCCGGGGCACATGGCCTAGACACAAGAAGCAGCTGAACATCTGTGCTGCATTCCGAGACCTGCAAAGTATTTTGTGAGTTTTATCACCTTTTGTAAAAGGAAAGGTAAATGGAGACCACCATACAAAGGAAACCACTTGACAACTGTTGTATTAGTTGGAGTTTGAGTGGGGGGTTCTGGGTAAGGAGGTCAGGGGAGGGTACTTTGGGTATGTCTTTTGGAAATAACACCATTAATACTTGCTTCTTCATTCCTGTTGTAGGAGGCAAGTGAGGCCTATCTGGTGGGCCTTTTTGAAGACACCAACCTGTGTGCTATCCATGCCAAACGTGTAACAATTATGCCAAAAGACATCCAGCTAGCACGCCGCATACGTGGAGAGCGTGCCTAAGAATCCACTATGATGGGAAACATTTCATTCTCAAAAAAAAAAGAAAAAAAAAATTTTTTTTTTTTCCCTCTTCTTCCTGATATTGGTAGTTCTGAACGTTAGATATTTTTTTTTCCATGGGGTCAAAAGGTACCTAAGTATATGATTGTGAATGGAAAAATAGGGGACAGAAATCAGGTATTGGCAGTTTTTCCATTTTCATTTGTGTGTGAATTTTTAATATAAATGCGGGGACATAAGGCATTAATGCAAGTCAAAATGTTTCAGTGAACAAGTTTCAACAGTTCAACTTTATAACAATTATAAATAAACCTGTTAAATTTTTCTGGACAATGCCAGCATTTGGATTTTTTTAAAACAAGTAAATTTCTTATTGATGGCAACTAAATGGTGTTTGTAGCATTTTTATCATACAGTAGATTCCATCCATTCACTATACTTTTCTAACTGAGTTGTCCAACATGCAAGTACATGTTTTTAATGTTGTCTGTCTTCTGTGCTGTTCCTGTAAGTTTGCTATTAAAATACATTAAACTACACATGCTTTTGGTCTTTATTATCAACGTTACTTGTACTTGAAATTCTTGTATTCAAAATAATGTTAGTATAAAGTGCTTTAATTTGGCGAATTCTATCTGTTACACTCTTAGGAGACAGGAGAAAGTGTAAGCTCAGAGTGAGAAGGAAACTGGAGCTACTAGCTTTCCTTCTAATTTTTTAATCTTTGTACATAGTAAATATATTTGCTAAAACCAAATCTTAACTCTGGATATGTTGTATTCCAACCAATAATTCCTAAACTTAGCTGATGAACAGGATCACTTGGATATACTTAGTAAAATTTGTGTTGTGTTGTGAAAGTACATTTCTAAACATACTACTTAAATCTTAAGAGTTTTAACAGTAACTTAACACATAACAGTAAGTCTTCAGCTATAAAATAAGTATGTTGGAGATGCTATTTTAAGATGATGTCACTAATTAACCCTGAAGTTACTCAGATACCAGTAGTTCTTAGCACTCACTTTATTTGGGATCAGATTGATTGTGGAATGGGGATGATTAATCTAAGACCGGCAGCATCCGTAATGTACTGACAGTTGGAACATTTGGCTGAAACTGCCCTGGAAGTGATGAGATGCTTAAGAGCGGGCTAAGAACAGATATAGGGCAATGGGTACAAGGTCTTAGGCTTGTTTTTAGCTGTAATTTAAGATAATAGGTGACTAAAACATTTGGTAGCGGGATGCTAGTTTTCAGTGTGATGCTTTGGTGCCTCTACAGGTGGGCATTGGTATCGCTTGGATTACTAGACACAGCACCTATTAATTGCTTGATATTTTCTCAAAACAAGCTACTGAAGGCCAACAGTAGTTGCTAAATGTCCCCTGTTCAGTCAAGTTTCTGCACTGCAAATGTACATAAATGGAAGACCTTAGTGACAAATGCTAGAGAAAATGGGCCTCTGATGGGGGAGGACAGAGTTATCTGCTGGAGTCTGATGTGAACTGATTATTTAAATAGGGCAGTTGAAGAATATTAGCACAAGTAGATGGATTTGTTGATGTGTATACACAGATGGCTGGTCGTTGTACTGAGTTTGTCCTCATGTACCATGGCCTGTTAGTACTTGGCATGTATTAGCTTATATCCCCATAAGGCATCCAATACTCAAAGGAGGTATTGGAGTTTGGGAGGCTTTTTTAATTTTTAATTGACTATTTTTTCTTTTTGTGTACAGTTCAATGAGTTCCCCTGCCCTGCTTGCTGTCTATGTCCATTCACTGGGTGATCTGTGTCTGTCTTGCCTTCTCATTTTTCTCCAGGCTTCACCAGGATTTGATCCCAGGGACCTCCAAAGTGGGAGAGAGGCACCCTGTCACCTGTGCCACCTCAGTTCCTGGTTTCCAGCACGTCTGGTCTTGGGTCTCCCATGCATGTCTCAATTTTGTTACGTTGTCATCTTGTTGCGTGGCTCAGCTCGCTGCATGCGGGCCTGGCTTGCCTGCTCGCCTTTTTTTATTTTACTGGGAGTTCCCGGGGGTCGAACCCAGGTCCTTCCCTGTGGATAGATGGAGGCCCAACCACTTGGGCCGCATCCGCTTCCCGGGAGGCTGATTTCCTCATTGCCCAGGTTGCACTCAGGGCTGGCCTTGGACTCTTGTATGAGTGCTCTCAGCCATTCCTCCCTGGGTTGATGCCCAGTAACTGGTAGGTTTTGCCAGCCCCAACCAGCAGAGTTCTCTTGATATGCAGGGACGAGCTAAACTCCATCACACTCCGTTAGGTTGCAGCTTTTAGCATTTTCAGCAAGCACAAGGCAACCAGCCTTTTTAGCTTTTGAGTAGTGACATGGAAATAACTGGTTAAAACTTAAAGATTCCAGAAAAATTTCCTAAAGTCTTAAATTTTTTACAGATGCGTATTTTGCGAATGCTCTTATGTAACCTGATGTACGGGTGGAGAAGCTCGCTCAAGGCCACACGAGAGCTGACGTGGAGCCTGTCCCCAGTCAGTCTTAGGTCCAGGACCTCTCGAGCCGCCACACGGGTACGCTAACAGATCAGTTAATGTTGCCGGAGGTGGGAGAAGCGAAAGGAGGTTGTGGTATTAGAAACATGACTAAAAGGTGAGAAAATTAATGAGAGAAATTGTACAGTTTATAAGAAAACCCCAAGAGCATGCAAAACAATGCTGCTCGTTTTCTGGGAGAATTTCCTTCTTTGTCTATAGCTACCCCCTTTAATTTCTCCCACTTCCTCACACTTTCAAGCCCTTGGCTCTTCCTCCAAAAGTGCATCCAAAACCACTTCTCACAACTTCTACCATCCTAGTCCTTATCTCTCACCTGGGTTAAGGCAATAGCTTAAGTTTGTCTGCTTCTATCCACAGTCCCCAGAGCAATGTCAAAACAAATCATTGTAGGGAAGTGGATGTGGCTCAAGCGAGTGGGCTCCCACCTACCACACGGGAAGTCCTGGGCTTGGTTCGCGGTTCCTCCTGGAGAAGGTGAGCTGGCGTTAGTGGGCAGGCGTAGCGAGTTGATGCAACAAGATGATGCGACAAAAGAGACACAGCAAACCAGGGAGCTGAGGCGGCTCGGGATGAGGGCCTCTCTTCCACACGGGCAGTCCTAAAGAGAAGATGAGCAGACAGACAGCGATTGCAAACAGCAAGGGTGGAGGGATAAATCTTTTTTAAAAAAATCATTGTAGGTCATCTCCCCACTTAAGAACACGTAATGGCTTCACATTGCACACTGAATAAACTCCAACCCTTCACTGGCTCACAAGGCCCTGTGTGGTCTGCCCTTGCCAGGTCTTCCCACCACTTAGTAAACTCTAGCCAGCCCCCCTGGCCATACCCCTTTGTCACAGCTCCTACTTTTATTTCCTTAGTATTTATAAAAATCCTAAATTACTCTGTTAATTTCATTTGCTTTTTTATTAATTTCATTCCCACTAGAATGTGCTACAATAACGGATTGGTTTGTCTTATTTTCCATTGTAGCCCCAATGCCGGGATGTAGTAAACCTGATAACCTGTTGAATTAATACAAGAATGAACAAATGTTCATTCTTGCCTGCAGGTTTTAATGTTAAACTTCTATAACCTCAATATATGGTGACTGGTTGGTTATTTTGAGGGTTAAATGAAAATACATGTGCAGACACAAGGCCTGGCACATAATAGTTAATAAATGCTGGACTTGAATCTAAACATCTGATAGAGCAAACCAACATACATATTCTTTCTTGAAAAGTTGTAGAGAAAACTGGCCTCAACTTCTCTCCAGAGGCAGTTTCTACTGCAGTATCACCTGACAGCAAGTTCATGTCTTTGAGCTTTGGTCTCAAAGTGAAGTAGGACTAGGTGGTGGTGGTGGGGGTTAGTCAGCCAAAGGAGTGCTGATGTAAAGTACCAGGAATCTGCTGGCTCTTTTTTTTTTTTTTTTTAAGATTTTATTTATTCATTTATCCCCCCCCTGCTGCCCGCGCTCGCTGGGTCAGCCAACCACGCCGCGCGGGCGGGCCCGCCCCCACCAGGAGGCCCCGGGAAGCGAACCCGGGACCTCCCACATGGCAAACGGGAGCCCCACTGATTGAGCCACAGCCGCTTCCCTCTGCTGGCTCTTATACAGGGTATTTACTTGGGGTAGAAGCTTAGAGTCACAAGGCCCTAAAGAGTCCAACTCAAGGTACCTTAAGAGGTACTTGCTCACCCAGAGTCTGTGCCAGGTGTTGGAGCAAGATGGCGGGCGAGGTCTGTGAGGGCACAGCCTTCCCCTTTCTCTTTAGGCTCTGTGTGCGCGCCCAGCTTCTTCCCATCTCAGCTGTGGGCTGGCGCTGGGCTCCCCTCTCTTCCTCTGGGGCTCCTTTCTTTCCGAGCTCAGCTGCTCTCTTCACAGCTGTAGACTATCAGGCGAATGGCTCATCTCGCTTCCCAGGGGGCAGATCCTCTGCCGTGTCTATGGACGCTCCCTTTTCTCACGTATCTGCATCCGTGCTCTTGAGTGAGTGTCCATTCCTATAGCCCACCGAGGGGGCGGGGATTCAGCCCTGCACGCCCTGATGACCTTGGGCGAATCAAAGCCCTGATCTTGATCTAATCAAGTAAACATGAAGCCTTTGAATTTAAATCAAAAGGTATCACGCCCAAAGAAAAGGATCAGTTTACAAACATAGTCTATATCTCTTTCTGGAGTTCATAAATAATCTCAAACTGCCCCAGGGCAGATCTTTACCATGACAATGTGTCAAATCAGTGACTGCCTCATTAATACTGAAACCTTGGGAAAGAGGTTGGTTGTAGTTGTCATGAAGACTTTTTTCACCACTATTAAACGTTCTTTGGAAAGTTCTAATCAATGAGAAAGTAAATGCATCTAAAAATTGAAATAAAAAATCGAGAAAAGAAATTGAAATAATTTGCAGTTAAGAGTTTATGCTCCGGGAAGCGGCTGTGGCTCAATCAGTGGGGCTCCCGTTTACCATATGGGAGGCCCCGGGTTCGGTTCCCGGGGCCTCCTGGTAAAGGCAAGCCCGCCCGCGCAGCGTGGTTAGCTGACCTAGCGAGCACAAGCAGCAAGGGGGGGATAAATGAATAAATAAATAAAATCTTTAAAAAAAAAAAAAAAAAGTTTATGCTCCTGACTTCTGGGAAGATGGTGGACTAGTAAGACACGGGAATCTCTTCCCCAGAAAAATAGCTAGAGGACAGGCTGAAACAGCCCCTAAAAAGATCTCCTAGGGTTTGGGACAGCAAGTGAAGGCTGCACACCACCCAGAGGAGAGGGGGACAGAAGAGGGAAATCGCGACGACAGAACCGTGAGTTGGAACCAGCAGTGGCTGCTGCTGCCGGCACCCTCCCCCACACTTCAGAATTCTCGGGCCTCTGCGCTGTGACTACAGACAAAGGGGGCTCCAGGGATCTACCACTCCCAAAAAGGGGAGAGAGAGGGACACAGCCTTAGGCTGACTCAGGTTCTAACCTGCAAATTTGGACTGCGGAGCCCCACGGACCCTTCCACACGGCAGTTTGCCCTGGGAGCCCGGAAAGGACTGGAGAAATCCTACCCTCGCAACCTCCCTCTCTTCTAGCCTGGACTAATTGTTGAGGACACCACAGGAGAGGGGAGAGAGCCTGGGGCTGACCCTGCTTTGGACTCCCAGGTTTGGTCTGCCCTGTCCCGAGAGCCCGTCCAGGCCGGGTGGGGCTGCGCCATTGTTTGCCTTGGAGCCTGCAAGGGGCTAAAGATATACAAACTCCCAATCTCCTCCTCTACTAACAGGGACTGATTGTTGGGGATTCATAAGGGAGCAGAAATATTTCCTAGCTGGAAAAAGGGGGGCGCTATGAGAGAAGTCTGGAGAACTGTCTCAGAAAGTTTGAATCACAGGGCTCCTAGCCCCCAGACAGGAAGCTCTATCACATTGATCTGGTCTGTGTCACAAAATACGCTCCAACCAGGCATTGAATTGAGAGCTGCCAACAAGCGCCATCTCCTAGCAGACCAAGGAAGTGCACATAAGAAAATTAATAAGTAAGAGAGGCTTTTCCTGGCCTCTATACCTCCCTGCCCAAGGCCCTAGGAAACGACTCTACAACCAATTACTGGGTCCAGTGCCCAGTT
>JAKSZT010054152.1:0-11270 GCA_026826555.1 Tolypeutes matacus | reverse complement strand
ATGATTCTAACACAGGCAGCAAAGGTAAAAGGACCAATAAACCTGATCAACCTCATGTTTTTTGCCATTCATCTTTCTGAAGTATTGACTACTCAGCAGGGATATGTCAGAGGGCTTTAATCAGTGCCAGAGACCCCAGATTCACAGATTAAGAACTTGAAAAGTTACATGGTAAGATTTTGCAATGAGTTTAAAAGGAAAGGTCATTTCAGTCTGCCATGGCTGCCAGGACATGCTTCATTCTTACTGACACAATTCCAAACTGCAGGATAGTCACAGTCTGAGATGCCAAGTCTCTGAAAAGCAAGTCAAATTGCTGCAGATTCTGAGCTCAGGGACTGCATGTTAGTGAGTCAGGGGAAACACCCACAACAGTGTGCACTCTGCTTCCACTCTCTCCATTCCTCTTCTTTCTTTTTAGATGAGCTAACAGAACCAGGACCTTAACCTACCCCAACTTATAAACAATTTTATTTCCTAAAGCGACTTTTAAAAGTCCCTGGGACTACAATAACTAGACAAAATCTTGATAAAAGCAGATTTTATTGTGTTAAAGCTCTTTCCCCAACAAACTGGACAGAATAATGGTCATCTCTCTTCATCTAATCCTCCCCCAAAGCTTTACAGCATGAGCTGCTTAAGGGCCATCTGGCTGGAGAGGGAGGGCATTGTATCACATAGTGTTTCTTCCTCCAAAAGAATAAAACAGAAAATATTCAAAAGTAGAAGAGTAAATAAAAGATTTCACAAGGCAAAACAAGCTGGCAACCACAGAGATCAAGGAGTTTGTGAGTCTGACACACGCGGCTAGGGATTAAATATCCTCCAACTAAGCAACGGACCTTCACGTCTTACCTCCTTTTCCTCCACAGAGTCTGGGTTCCAGACTATAAACAGCGCCATGCCGCACCACGTCATTGGTGGTAACGAGTGCTCCATCGCATTTCACAAAGAAGTATTCCACTGGAACGTCCTGGAACAAGTTTTGGGTTTTTTAAATGTCTTTTATGAGACAGTACAAGTTTCTTGCAAGTAATTATCTTTTTATTACCCCAGTTACAAACAGATAGTGTGTGTTCCATTAATATTTGCTCAACTGAAAATAAAAACATTAATTAAAAAAAAAAAAACGTCATTTCATATGACACATTCTGGATACGATTTTTTCCTAATATTCCCTACTCATGATATACAGAAGAACCTTCAGTCTTTGGGGTGAAAGTAAAACCTGCTTTCTTCTCTAGCAGGAAATATGAGTCAAAGTCAAAAACTGTACAGGGCTCATATCCAATAGCTCCAAGGGTCCCCTTTTCTCTGACTTTTTAAAATAGGTAAAATCAAGTTAAACCTCAGGAGTGGGGAGCTGATGCTGATGTGCTCAAGAGGCTGAGCACCTGCTTCCCACATGGGAGATCCTGGATTCAGTTCCTGGGGCCTCCTAAAAAACAAACAAAGAAACCAAATCAGGGGAGCCAATGTGGCCCAGGGGTTGAGTGCTGGCTTCCCACATACAGGGCCTTGTGTTCAATGCCCAGTACCCCAAAAAACAACAACAGGGAAGTGGATGTGGCTCAAGTGAGTGAGCTCCCGCCTACCATGGAGGTCCCTGGTCCAGTTCCTGTTGCCTCCTAAAGAAGTCAGCGAGGGAAGCGGATGTGGCTCAAGCAACTGGGTTCCTGTCTACCATATGGGAGGTCCCAAGTTCAATTCCCAGGGCCTAGTGGTGAAGGCAAAAGTGGGCCTACGCAGAAAGCTGGTGGCCCATGCAGAGTGCTGGTGCAACAAGATGACGCAATAAAGGAGAGAGACAGAGGAAAGAGTCGATGAGAGACAACAAACGAGGGAGCTGAGGTGGCTCAAGCTACTTGAGTGCCTGTCTCCCACGTTGGAAGGTCCTAGGATCGGTTCCCAGTGCCTCCTAAAGAGAAGATAAGAAGACAAGCAGACAGGGAAGCGGCTGTGGCTCAATCAGTGGGGCTCCCGTTTACCATATGGGAAGCCCTGGGTTTGGTTCCCGGGGCCTCCTGGTGAAGGCAAGCCCGCCCGTGCGGCGTGGTTAGCTGACCCAGCGAGCACAAGCAGCAAGGGGGGTATAAATGAGTAAATAAATAAAATCTTTAAAAAAAGAAAAAAAAAAAAAAAAAAAGAAATAAAAACAATGTTTCTAAATAAGTTTCTGATGCCATAAATAAGAAAACAGGAAAGTATTTTTTATTTCTCCTTTTTTTTTTTTTTTTACCAGGAGGTCCCGGGAATCAAACTCGGGTCCCTCCATATGGGAGACGGACGCCCAACCAGTTGAGCCACATCCGACCCCCGAAAGTATTCTTTAAAATTGCATGAAACCTAGGAGGTACACAAATCCAAACTATATGAAAGAGCAAAGAGATACAAACACCCCCAGAAGAGGAAAAACGCACTGCTGGTACTCCTGAAGCGGAAACTATTACAAGCTAGCTCTGAGCTGCATCACACAGGTATCTCAAAGGGAACCATCCACTCCTTCAACAAATATTAACTAGGTGCCTACTACTTGCCGGACACGGTTTCAGGCTGGAGTACTACACAGAATCAAACAAAGCTCCTGCTTCACGGAGCTTTCATTCTAGTAGGGAAGACAAATAATAAACAAGGCAACAAACAAGTTCTATATCATGTCAAGTGGAGATAAGCAGGGTAAAGGGGACAGAACATGTGCATGGGAGTGGTAGTGACCTATTTTTTAAAATAAATTTAGTCAAGAAAAACCTCCCTGACCGAACACATTTGAGCAGAGAGTTAAAGAAAGCGAGGGAACAAGCCATGTGACCATCTGCGGGCTGCATTCCAGTAGGAGGGAGCAGTAAAATGGCCAAGGCAGATGGAAGGAGGAAGAGAGTCCTTATGAGCCATGTAGGGACTGTGGGTTTTACTCTGAATAAAACAATTGTCAAGTTTTGAGTTAAAGACTGAGATAATCTGACACGCTTTTAAAGAATTACTACACTTGTGGAACTGAAAATAAAACTAGAAAGGGGAGATGATGAAAGCAGGGATATCAGCGAGGAAGCTACTGTGAGAATCCAGGCGAGAAATAAAGGCTATTTGGACCAGGGAGACAATGGCAGAAGGTGACGAGAAATGATGAGATTCTGAAGATATCCTGAAAGTAGAGGCTACAGGATTTGCTAACAGCCTGGGTGCAGGCTGGAGACCAACTGAGGACTTCGAGAAGATTCAAAAGTCTAGTTTGAATAAAGGGAGAATAGAGTTGCCATTTACTAGGATGCAGAAAACTGCAAAAGGAACTTTTTGAGAAAACTCAGTACCATTCTGGACATGGTAGTTTGAGACGTCTATTAGACAGCCAAGAAAGATGTCAAAGAATCTGGTAAGAATCTGAGTGTGGAGCCTGGGCAGAGATCTGGGCAGGAGACTTACATGTGCAAGTGCCAGCATGTTGGTGGTACGCACAGCCACACGAGCAGATGAGAAGACGGGGACTGGCCACTCTAAGTTCAGAGACCAGGCCAATGAGGAGGAGCCAGCAAGAGGCTGGAAAGGAGAAGCCAGTGAGGCAGGAAGAGAGGGGAGGGTGATGTGGACAAGTGACACTGTACATCATGGAGGAGGGAATGGTCAGTTGTGTCGAATGACACTGGCAGGCCCAGTGAGATGAAAACTGGAAACTGATCATTGGCTAGGGCAAGAGAGTGACAGGGACAAAAGCCTAACTAGAATGGGTTCTAAAGGAGAGGAATTTTACTATAAAGAAGGCCAGAGAAAACAAGGTGGCGGCTGGAAGGGATGTGTGCTCATGTTGGAACCAGGTAGGAATGATCCAATAAAGAGGGAAAACACTGAAAGATGCAAGGGAGAGAGAATTAATGCTAAAGTAAGTTTATTAGTAGGTGAAAAGGGATGGGATACTATGTACAAGTGGAGCATTTAGAATAATGACAACAGTCATCACAGTAATAGAAGGAAAGGTTGAGTATATGGTCTGTAGCAGAGATTTTGATGGGAAGATGAAGAAATTCTCTTCTTACTATCTGTGTTTTCTCAGTGAATAGAAAGTTCAGGCCTCAGGAGGGAATACTGGGGATTTAAAGAGAAGATGTAGAGAGTAACCTAAGAGAGTCAAAGAATGATGAACCAAGCAGTGTTTACCAACCGTTTTCATACCACCGTATACATTTTTAAAAAACTGTGGCCCCCTGGGGACAGTGAAGCTGCTGAAGATCAGCCAAGGTTCTGAGCTGCCCCAGGCTCTGTATGGCTGCTGAAGGCTGTTCTCAGCAGTCCTGTGACTCCCTGTGGAAGCCCATTCTGGACACAGGAAAAACAGACTGCCAAGCAGCACTAAGGTTGGTGTTTGTGAATTTATAGTGAGCCCTACCAAGTGGCTACATTTTCTCTGCTACACACTGCCCAGATGTAGGGGCAGAATAGATGCAGAGTTGGATTTAAGTTGACTGGAGTTTCCCCAGACCAATATAATGGCAGGAGAGAGGATCAAGGGAGCTTAGGCTATATGCAATGAAGTGGTTAACATGAAGCTATTCTTCTCTGTACAATACTGTCGACCTCAAAGAGTTGCGCTAAAGATTAAATGAGATATGTATACACTTCCTATTTGTTTAATGTTTTATAAATTGAAAGTCACTGTAGTTTCTTTTAAAGTTTATACTTCTAATGTATATGGTACTTCTATAGAAGGCAGAAAGATTATACATCATACTTTATTTCTAACAGAACTGTTTATCAAATATGACAACTGAACAACAAAATTGCATTTTCTACTGCTTAAGATTCTTGTCAATAATCACTAGTAAAAAGAGAACAAAGAAATTTAGAATCAATTTAACTGTTCTCCATATATATGTATATATATACACACACACACACACATACATATAGACATATGAAATGCTTATAAAGCTCTTCGAGCACAAAGTGTGACTTAGCCCAATCAGCCAAACCACCAGCAGAGAGAGACAAACCTGAAGCCCAGCAGTCGAGTTTACCGACCCACTGCAGGAGGGAGGGCTGAACACCAGAGGAATCAAGGGTGTCTCACCAACAAGTGAAAAGATATTACAGGATTTGGGGCAAGAGTGGAGTTTAGACGAAAATTAAATGGAACAGTATTTTGAAAGGCTACAAAAAAAAAAAAAAAAAAAAAAAGGCAGGACTGTGTATAAAAGGGTTAACTTAAGATCTGGTAAGATCTGGATTGTGAAGTGGATCCATACTCCTGTTTCCTTGGAAACCACAAAGATAAGAGTGGAATGTTGTGCTCAGAAATCCCTACCATGAAGCTCTGATCCTGTGCTGGAAATGAAGCAAAGCATGATTTTCTGTATCAAAATGAAAAAAAAAACTACAAAATAAAAAAATAAAACAAAACAAAAAGAAAATTTTAAAAATGACTTAAATCCTCAAGGCAAGAGTGGTATCTTTCATTCTTGTCAATTAGTTTCAAAGAGCCAAGTTTTCTATACTTTATGATTTTTGAGGTTTCTCAGTAAAAAAGCAGCAGACCCTCAAAGGGGCCAGTGTATTTCACCACTGCAGCATGTCCTCAGGAGAAACACTGTTTCCTGTTAACTTTGCAGCTGGTTTTATGTGTCTGATATATCAGCCTGATAAAACAGCAGTAGAAATTTTCACATTCTCAGTAGGAGCTAACTCTAACCTTGTCATGTATACAGTTTTGTTCTAAAAAGCACAGGTGTGAAATCAAGATATTTTTATCTGTTCCAGTGTCTCATCAAATGCCCTTTTATAAGGTTTGTACATCTATTCATACTTGTCATGTTACTTAAGTACCTGAGTCAACTCATTTACCTTGCTTCTTACGGTATTTAAAAATCCGTATTTTCAACACTTCTGATAGTTAAGAGCCTATTTTTTTCTGGCCTCACCTTGGATCAATAGTCGGTAAGCCTGACAACTGCACTCGTGAGAAAAGAGTTATTTACAGAGATGAAAATACAACTTTTCAGGAAAATATTTCCCCATTCCCATGACTAATAGTGCTGCTGACTGTTTTCAGACTGGATTGCAGTGTAGGAAGAAAAATGAGGAAGCTGAAAAACCACCTTCTTCGCACACACAAATTGCTTCTTCATGGAAGCAGTCCAAGTGTTAACATTTGTTAAGCTTACAAATAACAGAGAAAAAAAGCCTGGGAAGCACAGGTGAGGGGTTATAAAGACGATCAAATAATTAGTGAAAACACATAAATGACACCTCCGAGGAATCCAAGTCCTCAACAGGACACATGTGTTAATGCTTGTTCCCGACCACTGACCAGATGAACCCATTCCCTTCACCTACAATCCTTTGGCCTGTATTCACACGACATACTTCTCCAGTGTGTAGCTAACAGAACTGTATGACGAAAGAACAAAATGCACATTACATAACCAAAGTATGAATGTAAGACAAATGTAAGGAAATGTGCCTTGCAGGTTATCTGGCCCAACTCCCTCATTTTCAGATAAAGAAACTGAGGCCCGAAGTGTTTGTGACTGGGAGGTGGACTAAGAGCCTGCAAGCGGAGTTTTTTCCCCTTCTGTGCGGAGGCAAAACCACACACACACACACACACACACACACACACACAAAGGAAGGCCTCCGTATCAATCTGAAGGACCTTAACACTGCGGAATCCTCGGTCTCAAAGACGGAAAACCCCAAACCGACGCACCCCCGACATTCCCTCTCCACACACAGCCCTACCCCTTCCAGGAAGCCGCGAACCTCACCTGATCTCGGCAGTAACGGTGGATAAAATCCCATACGGAGCACCTTGCCGTGGCACAGCGCACCGCCTTGCAGGGGAAGCCCGGGCCGCGAAGCCACACCAGCGCCGGCAAGTCCGCCATTTCGTGCAGCCCCGGAACCCCGAGACGCCCAGAAATACCCGGCGCCACCCGCAGCCCGGCGCGTCTCGATGACGCCACACCTCCTCCCGGCGCCCCGCCCCTCAGGCTTCCGCTCGCCGGCTCGCCCCCGGGGCGCGTCACGTGAGCCGGGCCTGGAGCCGCGCTGGCGGGGGAGGGGCGCAGGGAGGCCTGGCGGCGGCGATAACGCGGCGGCGCGGCAGCCGTTGCTAGGGGCGGTTGCCAGGGCGGGGCTCGAGGGACTCCGGCTGGGGCCGGGCTCCGTTTCCTGGTGCTCTGGCTGGCGGCGACAAGCCCGCGGCCCGGCCCTTTCCTCCCAGCTGCGAGGTTATTTTTGGTCGCGGGAACCGGTGCCTGAGGAGGCGCTGCGAGGAGAGCAGTTGCCGCCCCAGAGGCCGCGCCGCCGGGCGCTCTCCAGGGACAGCCCCGCCGCTTGCTGGCAGCCTCGCCCGGCCTCCTCACTCCACTTCCCCCGCTTTCAAAACCCTTCACGGCGAGTGAGCCCCTGCGGAAGGCATTGGCAGGAGCGGCGCGCCGCGGAAACGCCCGCACGGGCTGCGGAGCGGAGCCCTGGGCCGCGAGGGAACCGCGGTGCCGAGGCAGAGCAACGGGAAGCCCGACACCGCCCACTGGGGAGGTCTCAGGGAAAATAGGGTTCCAGGGCCTGGGAATTAGCAGTTCAGGTGTCTTTATTTCACTTACAGAGGGAAAGTGGGGGAGAGAAAGGGGCCCATGGGGATTCCAGCAGATAAGGAAAAATCTCACAAAACAGGAAGCGGGCGCCCGCGAGCAGCGCCGCCTGAGGGGCGGTGACGGGCCTCGGCGGGCGCGTGCCCCGCGGCTGAGCGGCCCCAGCTCTCCACTGGGCCTGCGAGAGCCCAAGCCTCTTCTCCTTGGGCTAGTCTGACTTTCCTGTTTCTGGGGCTTAAAAATGTCTATTTCGAGGGTCTGGGGCCTTCCCCACGCACCACAAAGTAGCCAGGAAATCAGGATCAGTTCTGGTTTACGTACCATTTGTGTAAGGATTTACTAACGAGCTAACGAGGAAAACTCCCACCTGCATCACGTAGCTAGTCCGCCGAAGATCTAAAGCTTGAGTGGAATTGTTCATTTTTGGTCCTGTTGCTTTTAAATTCCTATTATTAAAAAAGTACTCTCAAGTACAGATCAGGAGTTTGTCATTTAAAATGTGACGCGACTATTGTTCTTATCTTTTTAAAGATGCAAATTTCCTGAGCAATATGGAATCTGTTCTTAAATCTTCACAATGAGCACCCAGTGCCATGGCATACACAGAGTAGATGGGAAATAATATTAGGTGGATAGCTGATGAATTACTAAGGTAGTAGGTCAAATTAATTGTTCCCAATTTATATCCGGGAAAAAAAAAAAACCTATTTTGCACTAATATAACTTGGATTGATCACTATTAAACTCATCTAAAAATGGGGTGGGAAGCGGCTGTGGCTCAATCAGTGGGGCTCCCGTTTACCATATGGGAGGCCCCAGGTTGGGTTCCCGGGGCCTCCTGGTGAAGGCAAGCCTGCCCGCGCGGCGTGGTTGGCTGACCCAGCGAGCACAAGCAGCAAGGGGGGGATAAATGAATAAATTAAAAAAAAAAAAAAATGGGGAAATTGAGGCAACCTAACCATGAGAACACTGCACATCAGTGGGAAAAATCTAGAAAGACAGCTGTTTAGCTGGGTTGCTGAGAGTACCGGTGTTCAGTAGCAGGCCAGTCAGTGGTTATGGAAAAGAAGAGCCAATTGCAGCCACCTTGCCACCTTCATGGGGTCAGGTAGAGAAGTGGCTGTAAAAACAGTCGTGGGTGGGAGGAGGACAGTTCCTCTCTATGAAAATAGTGTGGTGTGCCCCTAGGACCATACTTGGTATTCTGTTCAGTAAGCCACGTGGGGCTTTGTTTCTGCACATCTTCTCTAAAAGGTTGACTCTAGACATAGGTTTGTTTTTTGAGGACTTGTTTAGCGGCCACAAAAGGGATGCTGTGACAGAGGATCCTGAGGCAAAGTGGAATAATTGTCCACTGCCAGGAACTGACAACACCAGACAGACAATGTTTGTGTGGCAACTCAGGAGCAGTGCTCGATTTGAGCCACGGTTATGCTGGACTGCAAGAACAGGAAGCAGAGCTGTGCACTCCGGTAATTTCCATAAACAGCGAGGCTCTTCCACTAGTGAATCCACGGACTACACTCGTGTGCCTGATGTGACTGAACCCCATGTGTACAAGTCGCACTCTGTGTGTCCAGCCTTGTTCAAACTCAGAGAGGAAGCGTGGTCGTTAGGACAAAGGACAGTGGTTCAGGCTGACTCCTCCAGTGCCACAAACAAAAAACTGCCATAAACTCCAGATTGGCACCTGCCACCTCCTAGATGGCTCCAGCCCTGGGAACAATGAGGTCAGCTGTTACGATCCCTGTGGGAGGCGGGGCCTGAAGCCGGGACCCAGGAAAGGCAATGCTCCACCTCCTTCCTGTGTTGACTGGAGGAAAACAGGACACGTCAAGCTTGAGGTGGAGCTGAGGGGTAGAAGAGCCTGTGTTTAGCTCTGATGCTGGAAGTTGCTGAGAGAGAAGAGAAGGTTAGAGCGGACATGGAGACGATGTTGGGGGCAGTCAGTGCTGCCTGCAGCCAGACAGCAAAGCTGGCAGAGCGCCTGTCTTCTAGAAAGTATCGCACCACTGGAATTTTTTTTATTATTTTTTTCCGTTTGGTCTGCTTTTTTTTTTTTTTTTAACTTTATTTTGTACATTTAATAATTGAAAACATAATTAAAAACTAAAAAGTAGAAGGCAAGCAAACAATGAGCAGACATATGAGAGAACCATCTGGGGGAGGGGGATAAATAAAAATAAATCTTGAAAAAAAAACACACACATTAGAGACATACAACAGCAGACACAACATAAAAAAAAAAACAAAAAAAAACTAAAAAGTAAACAGATGAATAAATATATACATTTCTCAATTAAATGTAATGGATACATGTAATTTTTTTTTTAATCAATATATTACACAATATATTTGGTTCATAGTAATGCATTCATACAGTATTTGCCCTTTTGTGTCTGGCTTGCTTCACTCAACATAATGTCCTCCAGGTTCATCTATGTTGCCATATGCTTTATGACTTCATTTCTTCTTACAGCTGCATAATATTCCATCGTGTGAATAGACCACAGTTTGTTTACTCATTCATCTGTTGATGGAAACCTGGGTTGTTTCCAACTTTTGGCAATGGTGAATAATGTGGCTGTGAACATTGGTGTGCAGATGTCTGCTCGTGTCACTGCTCTCAGTTCTTCTGGGTATATACCCAGTAGTGGTATTGCAGGGTCACATGGCAAGTCTATATTCAACTTCCTTAGGAACTGCCAAACAGTCCTCCACAGTGGCTGTACCATCCTGCATTCCCACCAACAGTGAAGAAGTGTTCCTATCTCTCCACATCCTCTCAAGTCTTACTGGACGTCCTTTGTACATAATCGTTTGCTTCTCTCTTGCTGCTCTGAGAATTTTCTCTTTATCTTTGACATTTGACATTCTGAATATGTGTCTTGGTGTAGGTCTATTTGGATTTATTCTTATTGGGGTAAGGTGTGCTTCTTGGACATGTAAGTTCATTTCTTTCATGAGAGTTGGGAAATTTTCAGCTATTATTTCCTCAAATACTCTTTCTGCCTCTTTTCCTTTCTCTTCTCCTTCTGGAACTCCCATGACACATATGTTCTTGCATTTTGTGTTGTCATTCAACTCTCTGAGCCTCTGCTCAATTTTTTCCTTTCTTTTCTCTCTGTTTTTTTGTCTCTTCAATTTTAGCTGCTCTGTCTTCAGTATCACTTATTCTTTCTTCTATCATTTCGAGTCTGCTGTTGTATGCTTCAAATGTATTTTTTACTTCACCTATTTTGTCTTTCATTCCCATGAACTCCGTTACTTTTCTGTTCAGGATTTCAAATTCTTCTTTAGGTTCACTCAATGACTTCTTGATGTCATTGATCTCTTTAACTATATTCTCTTTCATCTCATTAATTTGATTTTGGAAATGTGTGCTCATCTCACTGATTAGTTCTCTCAAATTCTGCATCTCTTCTGGGACTTTGCTGTATTCCTTTTCTTGGGCCATGTCTTCTATTTTCTTAGTATGGCCCGTAATTTTTGCTGGTGCTTAGGCATCTGGTTAGTTTGTATTTTACTTAGATGCTCTATCTCTTTCTCTTTTATGGGGTTTTAGTGGTAGGAGGCTGTGAGTTACCACAGTTCTTTGATTTTTGGCTCAACCTTGATTGTTAGGATTGTTCTGGTTGCTCAAAACTGGGCACTGGACCCAGTAATTGGTTGTAGAGTCGTTTCCTAGGG
>JAKSZT010054151.1:387398-408830 GCA_026826555.1 Tolypeutes matacus | reverse complement strand
GGAGTGGACATCACCATCCCAGACTCCTCAGGATTGGGGGACTAGAGTGGACTTAATGGTATTCTGTTGTAGACATGATGTGATTCAAGCAATGGAAGAAATTGCAACAGTGAGGTGGAGCCAGTGGCCTCTGGACACTTTTGGGGCAGGGAAAGGAAAAGCAGCTGTGGTGCAGTGCTTTTTTGGAACCAGCGAGTCGTCCTGGGTGACATTGCAATGACAGATACAGGCCAGTTTACATTAGCATGTGGCCTGCAGAACTGAGTGGGAGACAGTGGTGTCTACACTGTGAACTATGGCCCATGCTTGGTGGCAAAGCCCCGGGATGTGTGTATCCATTGCAGGTGATGAGCCACACTGATGAGGGATGTTTGTGTGGGATGTTGTGGGAGGGTGGGAGGTGGGGAACATGGAAATCCCTGTAATTTTTGTGTAACATTTATGTACTCTGAGCATCCTTTAAAAAAATATATATATATATATATGTATATATAATAAAATAAATAAATAAATAAATAAAGCTTCCACTCCGAGCGATGCAGTGGGCAAAGCCCTGATGCTTCCCAACCTGAGGCTCCAGCTAGCTCTGAGTCACAGATACATCTCTTCCTTTCTGGGGGCTTGGATTTTCATTTCCTCCACGAGATGCCTTGTACTCTTAACACACTCCCCTTTTGCTTACGCTCCTTCAAACTGGCTTTCTCTTTGCAACCGTACTATTACACATTAGAGGTGACCAGAAGTACGTTCCTCCCACCCCCGGGGTCTCTAAGGAAGCACAGGAAAGTGGTAAAAAGTGGGGACCCTGGGATGAGAGTGTCCTGCTTCAATCTTGTTTGATCACTTCTCGGCTGTCCCACATCAGTCGAGTCACTCAGCCTCTCTGTGCTTGTTTCTTCTTCAGAGAATCAAGGATCATGAAAGTACCCACCTCGGGAAGCGGCTGTGGCTCAATCAGTGGGGCTCCCGTTTACCATGTGGGGGGCCCCGGGTTCGGTTCCCGGGGCCTCCTGGTGAAGGCAAGCCCACCCGCATGGCGTGGTTGGCTGACCCAGCGAGCACAAGCAGCAAGGGGGGGATAAATGAATAAATAAATAAAATCTTTAAAAATAATAATAATAAAAAAGTACCTACCTCATCGGATTTTACAGCTAAATCACTTGGCTCCATGACTGGCACACTGTAATTACATAGTTAATTTTATGTCATTACGTAGTTAATTTTTGATGTTATTATGTGTTTATTTGCTTGTAAGTCTTTAACAAGCAGAGACTATCTTTCTTCCTCATAAATATCCAGAGCCTAGAATATTGCCTGGCCATAATAGGTGCTCTGTAAACAGATTTAGAAATTTGTTTTTGCATTTCCCTTTATCTTTGGGTTGGAGCCTATATCATCTCTCACAGCTGATTTCCCAAAAGTCCCCTAAAGATCTTTAAAGTGTTGGAGTCATGAAATAATTCTGCCATCTTTCTTGAAAGTAGGATTTTTCAAGAAAAAGTGCCCTCAGAGAAGTCTTCTGAAAAATAATTATTTTTATGGCTCTTTTATTCTGCAGGTGTCCTGTGAGATGGACAAGGAGTGGACAGTCTCTCTCAGTAATTCTGTTCCCTCCTAAAGCTTGCTAGGAGTCTTATTACAGTGGCTTTTTTTGTTTGTTTTCCATGCAATGCTTGGGGATAGTAGTAGACTCTATTTAAGAGCAAGTTGTGCATTATCCACCTCACTTGCCTACCTCCTATATATACAGGGCGAGGACTCACAGATCAAACTACACCGCAGAACATGGCTAAAAAGAATAAAAACCTCTTCAGCGGCTGTTGCGTACAGGGTTTAGAAACTTTGGGGGGAGTAACCTGGAGCCAGGAACCTCATGGGTAATTACCAGGGTGTCTAAAAGAAAGGTTTGGGGAAGGAGCCAAAGCCATTCAGAAAGGTGGTTTCCTCCTCACCCGGAGTTTTCCTGAAGGCTCCCTGGGAAAAATGAATCCTCTGGATGTGGGAGGGGCCCCCAATCTCCTTTCCCATAAATAACGAGCATTGGACTATCAAGATCCCAGTGAGCTCTGTTTATCTCCTGTAGCAGTTTGATATGGTTTATGAATTCCAAAAATAGATACTGGATTATGTTTGTAAACTGGCCTGTACCTGGGCATGACTAAATTATGATCAGGGCTTTGATTGGGCCTCATCAGTAGGACGTTGGGTCTCTGCCCCGTTGGTGGGCGAGGACTCACAGATTAAACTCCAGGGCAGAACAGAGGAGTTAGTTGGAGTTTTGATGTTGGAGTCCTGAGGCTGGGTTTTGAGCTGGGGCCCCGGGAAGTCAGCACACAGAGGAGCTGGGTCGTGAGGAAGGAGAGAAGGCCCCGGGAAAAGAGACGAGCCGTTCACCTCGTAGTCTGCAGCTGGCCTTGTGGAGATAGCAGAGGAGCTGAGCCCAGAAACACTCTCGGGGTGCCTTGCCCAGGTGAGCTCTTGTGGTGCTCCGCCCAGGTGAGCTCTTGGGATGCCCTGCCTAAGTGAGCTCTCGGGGTGCCCTGCCCAGGCGAGCTCTGGGGGTGCCCTGCCCAGGTGAGCTCTCGGGTTGCCCTGCCCTGGTGAGCTCTGGGGGTGCCCCGCCCAGGTGAGCTCTGGGGGTGCCCCGTCCAGGTGAGCTCCGGGGGTGCCCCGCCCTGGTGAGCTCTGGGGGTGCCCTGCCCAGGTGAGCCCTAGGTGTGCCCCGCCCAGGTGAGCCCTAGGTGTGCCCCGCCCAGGTGAGCCCTAGGTGTGCCCCGCCCAGTGAGCCGTGTGAGCGTCAAGGTGGGTGTGAGCTCCTCTTTCTGCAGCTGGAGCGCAGCTCAGAGGAGCCAAGCGACTTGCCCGCGGCAGAGCGCAGAGGTGAACGCGGGGGTGTCGCAGGCCTTCCTTGAACCCCCACTCTGCGAACGGCCTGAGTGAGGAAGGGAAGGGCGGGAGGACGGGAGGACGGGCGGTGCTGGACCCTGAGGGCTGCTTGCCCAGGGCGGCCTGTTAGTTTCTTCGCCCTAAAGCAAATGGAGGAGCAGCTTCAGCAGCCCCTGCTTAGAGCCCCCGGGGCAGGGGGCATCTGGCACCGCCTCCCTCCCCCGGCTGGTTTGAGTCCCGGGGGAAGCGTGAGGGGGTGCGGAGGGGGAGCTGCCCTGCCCGCTGGGCGCCCAGTGGGGCAGCATCTGGGGACCCCGTGCTCGGGGACCGGGGGGGCGTGGCGGCGGTCCTGAGCGGGAGCTGAGGGAGCTCAAGGGAGCGGCCAGGCGGCCCGGCAGGTGAGGGCACCTGGGCTGTCCTCCAGGGCTGGCCGTGAAGGTGTCTGTGAAACGGGCCTCACTGGAGGGAAGCGGGTTTGGTAGGAGGCGCCCTGCTGAAAGGAACCCTGACGGGCTGGATCCTGGGACGCGGAGGCTCCCTCAGAGGAGCCCCTCGGGCGTCTGTGAGCCGCATCCTGCCAGGGGGACTCGGGGTACCCAGGCGAGCTGGGCACACCGCGCTGTGGGCCGGTGGTTCCGCTATCCGGGCGGCTGTTTGGCTCCTGGAGCCTCAGTTTCCCCGCCTGTCGTATGGGGGTGGTGGCGGCTGGGTCCCCTGGGTTGGTGAGTGTAGACTGCCAAGCGCGGGCAGCGGTGCCTCCTGCGCCAACCTCGCGGGGGCCACTGGGCAGCAGCAGCGCCTGGCGTCTTCCGTGGCTCTCAGGTCGGGGTCAGCTGAGAACACGCTGCCGCGGAGGGACGCAGGCTCGACTCCTGGTCTGGGCTCCTCCCTTTTTTTTTTTTTTTAAGATTTATTTATTTATTCCCCCCCTCGTTGTTTTGCGCTTGCTGTCTGCTCTCTGTGTCTATTTCTTTTTTTCTTTTTTTTTTTTTAAGATTTTATTTATTTATTCATTTCTCCCCCCCTTGCTGCTTGTGCTCGCTGGGTCAGCCAACCACGCCGTGCGGGCGGGCCCTGCCCTCACCAGGAGGCCCCAGGAACCGAACCCGGGGCCTCCCATATGGTAAACGGGAGCCCCACTGATCGAGCCACAGCCGCTTCCCTCTGTGTCTATTTCTTGGATGCTCATCTTTAGGAGGCATCGGGGAACTGAACCTGGCACCTCCCATGTGGTAGGCGGGCGCCCAACCGCTTGAGCCACATCGGCTTCCCTGACTTGTTTTCTGAGTGGGAGAGCAGAGCCGTCAGCAGGTGGGAGCTTTCACAAGGGCTGGGGGGGGGTGCGTCAGGGGCTGGTTGTAGAAAGGAGTGAACGCTGATGGGGAGCCCCCCACACACAGCCCCCACGGAGCCAGGGAGGTGCAGGGCGGAGGGACCCGGGCAGCACCAGTGGACGGAGCGCGATGAGCTCACCGGGCCGTCCCCCCTCTCAGGCCATGGAGTCCCTGAGGATCGAGGCTGCCGTCAGGGAGCAGCAGAGGCTGGCCGAGTGTCCCGTATGGGGTGAGGCGGGTGGGCAGCTCGTGTACGTGGACATCAGAGCCAGGACACTGTGCCGCTGGGACCCCGCCTGCGGGGAGGTGCGGACCGTGGGCCTGAAGAGAGCGTGGGGAAGCGCCCTGCGGAGGGACGTGCCCGGGAGGCTGCTTCTCTCTGCCGTCCCCTTCGTGGTCACCGGGAGGGTCAGCGCGGCGAGGGCAGCCGAGCCAGGCCCCCTTGGTCTCACGTGGCCTCCGGCAGTGGCCCCCTTGGCTCTGGATGGCACGTGCCGTCAGCAAGGGGCTGAGCTGTGGCCACGTGGTGACGAGCCCTGGCGGCGTCCAGCTGCCCCCCTGTGCGGTCAGCCCCAGAGCTGCGACTGCGCTGGACGCCGCCCTGAACTTGCTTTCAAAGCATTCGGGCGCCATTATATGGAGCATGACTCAGGTTCAGACAGAAAATTAACGCGAGTTCTAGCATCTTCCCACGTCCCACTGCCCACTGAAACAGTGCGTCTGCGCATCACCCCACGTTCTGCTTGTGGGCCGAGAGACGCCCGAGTGTTGGCTCACACACCCCTGTGGGCCTCCACACCTGTATGGGATTCACATACCTGTAAGCAGCTCATACACCTGTACGGGGCTCACACACCTGTAAGGAGCCCACACACCTGTACGGGGCTCCCTTGCCCACGTGGGCTCCCACAGCCTATGAAGTGGTGCTGCGCCTTTAAGCACCCCCCACTCACCCTCTCAAACCCTCCAAGGCAGAGACCACCAGCCCCTTGCCGACAAGGAGACCGAGGCCTGCACCTGCTGCCGGCTCACCCACGGCACCGACCGCTTTGTGCGTGGCCTGGACCACAGGTGCAGGCAAGACCGCGGAGAGCGTGGGTGGCCCGACGCGGGCCCAGTGGCCATTTGGGGCCGTGGTGGGTGGATTTGGTGGTCAGTGGGGGGCGTGTGGAGAAGGAGGGCTCGGAAGGGCCTCCAGCCCCCGACAGCTGCATCCCGGGGGGCAGGCGGCCTCGGGGAGACGCCACAGCCCCGGCCCCACCTGGCTCCTCTCCCAGGAAGCAGCGTCGGCTCCGTGGCGCTGCCCCGGGAAGGGTCCTAGGTGGTGGCCGCCGGCACCTGCGTGGGCTTCCTCACCTGGCGGGCGCAGCAGGTGGAGTGGGTGCCCGCGTCGGCCAGGACGGGCCCAGCAGCACGTTCAACGCCAGCAAGGTGGGCCCCGTGGGGGCGGCTTCACCCGCCGGTGCCTGGCCCGAGCCCGTGTGCCCCTCGGCCGCCCTGCAGACACGCCCTGGGCCGGGCCGAGCCGCAGGCCTGAGGGACAGGGTTAGGGTTAGGCCCTGCCCTCCCGTGGGGCCCACGTCGCCACGGCCCGTGCCCATGGGGCTGCCGGTCCGGAAGGTTCTGCTCAGCTCTGAGCCCTGGGCCTCTCGCCCAGCAGGACGCCCGGTCGACCAGATGTCGGGGTGGACGCGAGTCCCCATCCAAGGCACTCGCGGCTTCTTCAGAGCTCCCCGTCGGCCGTGTGGCCGGGGCAGCAGCTCAAAGACCCCTGAGGGGCTGAGCTGGTCGGAGAACCAGGCATGGAAACCAGTGCCCTGAGGTGTCCGTGGACCAGTGTCCACTGTCGTGGGGGCCACGGGGGGCGTCAGCATCTGTACGTGGGCCTGGAGCGGCTGGAGCAGAGCACAAGCCGGGGGGCTTCCAGCCCCGGAGTTTCTCCCTCCCCGCAGGCCCAAGTAAGGAGCCAGCAGGGCTGTGCCGCCCCTGCAGCCTGCGGGGAGCCCTTCCCCGCCCCTCCCAGCCTCGGCTCGGGCCGCGTCGCCCTCCCTGCCTCCAGCCCCACGTGGCCCCCCATCCTCTCCACCGTGAGCTTGTTCTCCTCTGCCGAGGAGGAGCTGTCGTTGCATTCAGCCCGGACCTCCCCTCGAGGTGGCACTTAATTCCTTCTGCAAAGACCCACGTCCACGGGCCTGAGCTCAGGTGGCGGCCACAGCATTTGTGGGCACCGTTCGCCCACTCACCTGCCACGCTCCCAGCTGCCCGCTGAGGGCCCCCCCGAGCCCGGGCTTCCTGGGGGCGCAGCCCAGCCTGCCGGGCTCCGTCTGCAGAGCCGTCCTTTCCCTCTTGCGGGAGCGGGTGGCCTGTCACAGGAACGGGCAAGTGGGTGGAAGCACCCGGAATCCCTGGGAGGGGTCCAGCTCGCTGCCCTCCTGGTCTTCCCAGGCACCATTCCGGAGGCGACCGGCCCGGGAGTGTGGGAGCCAGGACAGGGCGGCCGGTGCACACTGAGCACCGATTGCTCGCTGCGGAGCCTCAAGGGCTGGGATGGTCCCCGGACCCCGCGCCCTCTACCTGGGCGACAGCCTGGCCTACCCCGTGCGGGCTCAGGACCACGACCTGCAGACCTGTGCCGCCGGAAGGAGCCCCTCCCCCCTCCCCTCCCTCCTCCCCTCCCTCCTCCTCCCTCTTCCTCTCCCGTCCTCCTCTCCCCTCCCTCCCGCCTCCTGTGCCCCCCCATTCCTACTCCCTCTACAGCCACCATCAACCTCCCCACCCCATTAACGACCCCCCAAACTTGCTGAGACAGGGCGGAGACTCAAATGGATGAGAAGGAAGACAAGGCGGGTCCCTTATGACAAAAGCTTTGCACAAGTAACAGTGGGCTGTGCCTGGAAACTTAAATTGCTCCCCCAGCGTCTCGGGAAACGTGGGTGTCTGAGCTCTGTGGGTTTTAGGGCCACAAGCTCCATCTGGGGGTCTGCTCCAGGGAAAGCGTGTCCTTAGGGTATTTTCCCAACTGTTCCCATCCCCTGGTTGGCAGAAGTACTGGCTCGCTTCGCCCTGCCTGCCCTTGGGAAAGGATTTTGTTTAATGATAAGTACCTCGGACACAGCTAGGAGGGCTTCCTGGAGGTGGTGCTGAGCTGCTTGTCCTGACAAGCTGGGCAGGAGGAGGTGGGGACAAAGGCGCCGACAAACAGGGACCAGCAAGCCCCAAGCCCCCTCTGTGGGGAAGGGCGGAGGTCACAGGGAGGTTGGGGCAGGAACCCGCCACCGGGAACTTTAGGCCAAGGCGCCTCCTCATCCCCCTGCGTGGATAAAGGTGCAGGGTGATCAGAGCTCACTCGAACTGCCCCCTCTGCCCCGTCCCAAGAAGGCTGCCAGGTTTGGGGCTCTTTGTAGAGGGGACCTCGGGTTGACAGAAGGAAGTAGAAGATGTCTGAAGACGTCTCAGCTTTGGGGGGAGCTGGTCCACTGGATTTGGGGACACTCATCTTCCGCTTGTGGCTTACGCCAGGAGGGGCTTGTGGGGTCGGCAGACTGCCCCGTGTGCTGGGCGGGCTCAATGAGTGCTGGGGGGGGGCTTCTGCCCCTTCTGGAAAGGGAGCCGGTTCCCAGGCCTCAGTATGTGCTGGGCGGCGGTCTTTGCCCCTTCTGGAGAGAAGCGGGGCCCCAGGCTGTGGGTCCCAGGCTGTGTGCCCCAGGCGTGGCACCCGTCCTCTCCTTGCAGCCACCCCAAGGCTCCGGCACCAGCTGCACGAGGAGGGCCGCATGCCCGACAGGCTGTGTGTGGACGCCGCGGGGACGCTCTGGGTGGCCTGCTCGGCAGGGGCAAGGTCATCCGCCTGGACCCCGAGACCAGTAAGCACTCACTCCCCCAGCCCACGCCCTGAAAGCGCAGCAAGGAGGGGGGAGTGCATGGAGGTGACCCCCTTTCCTTCCTAGGACACACCTGCGGGCACCTGGGCACATCGGCTCCCTGGGGTCCTGATGTCCACTCAGCCAGGCTGGTCACTCCTTGGCCCTCAGCCCCACCCACCGACCCAGCGCTCCCGAAGATGTGTGATCAACTCCTGCCCCTCCCCTCCTAATAACTTTGACCTAAAGTGGCTGGAGTCGGGCACAGGGAGCAGGAAGAGAGGGAGAGAAGCACAGGAGAGAAGGGGCTGCAGCTGCATGGAGGAGAGGGGGCCACGGCAGCAGGAGGCCACACAGCCACGGCTCAGGGACAGCATGTGGCACCGCTGGGGGAGCAAGGACAACTGGACAGGTGGGTCACCTGGGCTGCACTGTATATTCAGCCCCTCTGGAAGGTCAACCCACTGGACAGTCAGCCCCTCTGGACAGTCGGCCCCTGTGGAGACTGAGCCCCTCTGGGAGGCTGTGGGTGGGTCAGGCTGGCCCTGGCTAGAGCGGAAAGGCAGCCGCAGCGCCTGCTCTAGGGCAGCGGCTATGGACAGAAGAGCTGCCTGTGTCCAAGGTCACGTCCTGCTGCTTCGGGAGCCCCGACTACTCAGACCTGTAAGTGACCTCCCCGTCGGCCTGGCTGAAACGTCAGGAGCTGTCGCAGGAGCCCCAGGCTGGAGGCGTCTTCAAGGTGATCGGGGGCCCTCACGCCCATGCTCTGGGGGGGTCCTCACTCCTACTGACCGAGTAACCCCAACCCTAACCCTAGCCATATCTATAGCCATAGCCATATCTATAGCCCTAGCCCTAGCCCTAGCCCTAACCTAACCCTAACCCTAACCCTCCTAGTAACCCTAACCCTAACCCTAACCCTAACCCTAACCCTAGCCATATCTATAGCCATAGCCCTAGTCCTAGCACTAATCCTAGCCCTAGCCCTAGCCCTCACCCTAACCCCTAGCCATAAACCCGAACCCCAAACCCCAAAACTTAACCCCAAACACTAAACCCTAACCCTAATCCATAATCCCAACCCTAATCCATAATCCCAAACTCTAAATCCTAAACCATGACCCTAAACCCTAACCCTAACCCTAAACCCTAAGCCCTAGAATTAACCCCTAACCCTAATCCTAACCACTAACCCCTAAACCTAACCCTAACCCCTAACTCTAACCCTAACCCTAACCGCACATGCCAAATAAATTAATAAACTGCAAAAAACAGCAACAAAACCAAACAGCATAAAAATAAGATTGTCCAGAAATCAATGAAATGGTACAATACAAAGAATTAAATGTAAGCCTTTCACAGAAAAAAAAGAATGCAGAAAACAGCCCTGAGGTAGATCTTACATTAGAACTATTAGTAAAAGTCTTTAAATAACCTGTCTTAAGCCTGTTCAATGACCTAAGTGAATCCAGATAGAACTAGAGGAAATCAGGAAAACAGAAAACTTTCATAACAAAAAAGATATTTAAAAAGTAGAAAAAGAAAAAAATTTGGAGCTGCAAAGTAAATGAATTTACTCAAGCAAGGGATGTACTGAAAGGAAGGAAAAATATTACATGCAATTAGTAGCAAAATGAGAATGCAAGGGATATATTAATATTGGTAAAAACTGTTACAACACAGAATATTTTTTTTTAATCCACAGATCTACACTACACAGTCAACAATAACTGAAACCATGGGCTACAGGTAATAGTACAACTATGAAAATGTGCTATCATCAATTGTAACAAATGTTCAAAACCAATGCAAGGTGAGAATAACAGGGTGGATTATGGGAGTTCTGTGTGTGTGTGTGTGTGTGTGTGTGTGTTTTCCGTTGTTCTGTAAACCAACCTCTCTAATAAAGAAAAATATTTAAAAAGAAACAGTTACAAGACACAGAGAAGAATGCTATATATTAATGAAAGGGATACTATAACAAGACGAAATAAACATTTATTTATTTAACAATAGTCCCCCAAAACACATAACTTAGACCTAGAAATTATTTAGAATCTATGATAACGGGCATGCAACAAACAAAAATGTAATCTAAGACAGCAAGACTACAAAGAACAAGAGGCAGAGTATTATGGGAATAGACTGTTTACTAATGAGAAGAGGTTGGGACAAGTCTAACAAGGTTGTTTTAGTTTAAAATGCTATTGTTCATTACAAAGGTAACTAATAATAACATAAAAACATAGAACAGAGGAAGGGAAGGAAATCAGAATAGTGCACTACAAAAAGCCACGGGAAGCAAAAAATGGCAGTATGAGTGTCACTGAGGAACAAAGAGCATACATGCCATACAGAAATCAAATAGCTACATGGCAGCAAGTTCTTCCTTCTCTTATTGTTTTAACAGTCAAAGGATTAGACTTCCCTAGTAAAAGGAAGAGATTGGTAGGTTGGAGGAAAAGCCTGATCCCACTAAATGTTGTCTACAAAGGACTCATGTTACCTACAAACACAAAAGGAGGTAAAAGAAAGAGAATGGAAAAATTAATTTCATGATGCTGATAATCATATCTACAACCAATACCAGCAGTATACATGTGTACAGTACACAGTAATTTTTTCCTGGGTACACTATATGTTAGACCACATGTAAAACCTAAGAAAAATGTAAAAGAGAGGAATCATAGAAAGAATCTTCTCAAACCACCATGGCAAGAGAAAACTGGACCATTTACAAATAATCGGAAATCTAACAATAAATGATTAAACAACGAATGAAACGAAGAAGAAATATCAGGGACTACTGAAATATCTTGATACTGAAAAATAAAACATTGCTGAAAGAAATTAAAGAAGACCTTAATAGATAGATATACATCCAGTGCTCATGAATTGAAAGACTTAACATTATCAATATATCAGTACTGCCTAAAGGGATCTACTAGCTCAACGCAATCCCTCTCAAAATTCAAGTAGCATTTGCAAAAAATGGTAAAGCTGATCAATTTCATATGGCACTATAAGGGGCAATGTAGAAGCAAAACAATCTTGAAAGAAGGAAATAAGTTAGAGGATTCACACTTCCTGATTTCAAAGGTTACTACGAAGCTACAGTAAGAAATACTGTGTGGTACCGACATACGGATGGACGAATATACCAATGGACTAGAATTTAAAACCCAGACATAAATCCACACATCTATGGACATTTGATTTTTGACCACTGTCCAAGTCCATTCAATGAGGAAGCAATAAATAAATTCTTCAAAATATGGTACTGGGACAAGAAATCCATATAAAGAATGAATCTGAACACCTACTCATCATCCTATACAACAATTAATTCAAACTAGGTCAAAGACCTAAACATAAGAGCTAACACCACAAAAATGTTACAAGAAAATATAGGTAACTAGCTTCCTGACCTTGAAGTAAGCAATGGTTTCTATATTTTACAATGCACAACACAACAAGAAAAAAATAGCTAAAATGGACTTCATCAAACATAACTTCTGAGAGTCAAAGGGCATTATCAATAAAATGAAAAGAAAACCTAACAAACCGAAGAAAATATTTGGAAACCATTTTTCTAATAATAGCATAATATACATAATATATAAGGAATTACTAAAAAACAAAAGACAAACATCCCAAAGACAAAACTAAACAATTACATTAATTATCGATTTCCCATGCATCACTGTGTTCTTACCGTCTTGTAATACTGACGTAATTTCTTGTAGTTCACAGAAGAGCATCCTTCCATGAGTATTATTAACCACAAGCCTCACCCACCTCCGGGGTCACTATGTTTTTCATTCCTAGGTTTATTTTATTTATTTTTTTTTTTTTAACCGGGAGGTCCCGGGGATCGAACCCGGGTCTCTCCATATGGGAGATGGACGCCCAGCCAGTTGAGCCACATCCGACCCCTAGGTTTATTTCTATTGACATTTACATGCCCAGACCACCCCTCTGAGCCACAGTAACTTATGGACTGTAGTTTAAAGCAATTTTATAGTATTCTTGATTCAGTGTCAAAGAAGGTGCTACATAAAAGCTAAGGGTTAGTAATAAGGGGCTGTGGGTTTTCTTCTGGACTAAGGAAAACTTTCACAGGTTCACTGCAGGATGACTGCACAGCTCTGCGACGAAAGTGAGAGCCACCGAGGGTATCGTTTGGATGGAATGTCCTGGGACCGTGTGACACGGTGACCCACGTGGTGGAAGATGGACTGCGGTTAACAGGACACGCAGGAGAGTGCTCTCTCAGGAACTGTAACAAACGTACAAATACTAACACATGGTATTAATAGTGGGGGGGGCGTATGGAAAAAATATGCCAAACATACCCAGTAGACCATAGCTGGTAACAAATGTTCCACAAAATGTAAGGCTTTGGTGGAGGTGATGTATGGGAATTTGGGTGATGTGAGGGAATTCTGCACATTATGCATGGTTGCTTTGTGACCTTACAGGTTCCCTATTAAAAAATGAAAAAAAAAAAAAAAGAAATTTGAATGCCCTGCAGGATGTACTATCTGCAAAGTGATCTGCTAACCTAATACAGGCTGAGGCCTGGAGGCGGTTAGACTCTTGGATTCTGAGTGTATTCAAAGGGAGGGAAGTGGGTGTCAGAGAAAGACCCTGGGGTGTCGGGGATGGAGCTGTGTACTGGAGATTTTTAAACATAGTAACACTGAAGGAAGTTCCTAAGGCCCACAAAACCTGCTTAAAACAACTCCCCGGATATGCATCCGGGCCTGGCCTGTCACGCCACCGTGGAGATGGCAAAACCCACCCCTATTAAGATCAACCCAGACCCCCTTGACCCGATGCTAATCGCGAGCATCAGCTTCTGGGGTGTTGCTTGCTTGCTCTGCTGCATGTGGACAACTGAAGCTGCCCCTCACCCTTTCTGGTGCAAGAAAAGTAATGCTTTGTTTTAATCACCTAATCTGGTATCTGAGCACAAAGAAAAGTTGCTTTATCACGCTGACCCTGCTAAAATTCCCTATAAAAACCCACCACAGGAAGCCGGGGTCACTTCTCTCCATACGGCTGGAGGAGGCCCCGGCCGGCCGGAAGTAAAGGTTCCTCTCCTAACACACTGTCTGGGTGTGAGTCTCTCTCTGGATGAAGGGTCCCACTTCATTTGGTGAAGCAGGAAGCCTAGAGGACCCACCTTGCCTGAAGTTATGCACGTCGTGGCGGGAATTGCAGGTGAACCAAGGGCAGCTCTGTCTCCTCAGCAGCCTGTTCCCTCAGCCAGGGTGGAAGAGCAGCATGGCGGCGGCTTCCCGGCAGGCGCTGCGGGCCCCCCCTTCCCGGCAGCCACCATGGCCCCGTGGCGCCACGGCTCGCCCCGCCTAGAACTCCCATTGTTTCTGGCAGGTGCCGCCCCAGCAGGCAAACCCCCACCCCTCTCCCTCACTCAGGCCTTCCCTGGGGGGCTTGCGGTGGAAGCACAGCCCTGAGGAGGGGGAGGCCAGGGAGCAGCCTGGGGCAAGGAGGACAAGAGGAGGCAGGAGGATCCCTCTGTGAAGGGGAGGCCTGGGGACCCTCCTTGGCTGAGGTGCGCCTCGGGGCAGGTACTGCAGGAGAAGTGGGGGCGGCTCAGTCCTCCTCCGCCCTTTCCCAGTCAGGGCAGAAAGGCAGCATGGCGGCCGCTTCCCGCTTCCCAGCATTCCCTGCGGGTCCAAGACCCGGCAGCCCCTGCGGCCCCTGGGTGCTAAAGCTCGCCCACCTCCCCCTCACATTGGCTCAGCAGCCGCCCCGGCCCTCGGCCCACCAATGGACACTGTGCTTACAGCTCCCGGCAGGCCCGTAGCAGGATGGCCCGAGCTCCTCGTGGGTCAGCACCTCGGCCCCAGGCCCCAGGCCCTCCACTGGGCTGCGTCTCCGCCCCTACACACTCTGCCCACCTCAGGCCGACTGGCCTTGCCCTGGGTCCAGGCAGCCCTAGAGCAAGGGAGGCCTGGGCAGATGGAGGGGAAGTAGTGGGAAGAGGGTGAAGAAGGGGCGCTGCCTCCCAGGTGGTGGAGGTATCCCAGGGGGGTCTGTGCAAGGTGGTGCAGGACCCCCTGCTCTGGACTTAACCATCCTGGTGTGGGCGGGTGTGGAGGGGGGTGTTCCCAGCCTGGACAGCTGGGGGAGCACGGCTTCTATAACCAGGAACAAACCAGAGCGCCTGCTTTCACCCTCCTCTTCAACACTGTACTGGATGTTCTAGCCAGAGCCATTAGGCAAGAAAAACTAAATAAAAGGCATCCATAATTGAAATCAATAAGTAAAATTAGCGCTATTCAAAGAAAACATGATCTTATATGAACTTAAAACTCAAGGCCAACATTATGAAGACTGTCTCTCCAAGAAAAAGAAATTACACAACACAAACTCATGGCCTTACTAATAAACAAGTAGAAAAGCTGGAAAAATTTGAGCCAGACAAGCCCCTAAAAGTCATGTCCCCACCGATTGGGACACATGTCACTCTTGCAAAGAAAAAACTGCTGGGTCTAAGACTGCGCATACATTAACGGAAAAGAAAGAACTGGAACGTCCCTCTCAAGAGGAGTATCGAGTCCCCTCCGAGGAAGTAATTACCCAGTACCCTCAGTTACTGTTTTTTTCTTTTTTATCACCCCCCCCCCAGTCTGTCTGCTCATCTTCCTCAGGAGGCACCAGGAACCGAACCCGGGACCTTCCATGTGGGAGACGAGTGCCCAGATGCTTAAGCCACTTCTGCTCCCGGCTCGTTGTGCCTCATTACAGATCGTCTTCTTTAGGAGGCACCGGGAACAGAACCCGGGACCTCCCATGTGGGAGGCAGGTGCCCAGTTGCTTGAGCCACATCCGCTACCCCCTCGGTTTCTTCTGATTTGGTTGGGAGAAATTACTTTACAAGACAAAGGGCTCCACATTTCCCACTGACTTGGGGCAACTCATTCAATGCTGGATAACAATCCATTCCTTAATCACCTTCCTCGGAGTCATCAAATCTTACCTTTGATAATTTAACCCATAATTTACTTTCTAAATCACCGGACATTTCCAGAGGGCCTCTCCAGGACAATCTTAAATTTCTTCTCAGTCCTACTCCAGGAGCATTTATTAGAGGAAACTGTCTCATATATTATGTTATCAAGATCAACTTTCCCCTAAAGTTCTCATTTCACAAGTCCCCATCTCATCTCCATCCCACATGTTCTCTTTAACAGCTTTGTCTGATTTCCCAGAAATCCTCTGTCGTCTCAGAGCTCACCAGCCTAGCATCAACCTGAGGAACTAAACAACCGATTATGCAATTGTCCCCCTTCTTGGGGGTAAAAATTCACTAATATGGGACATACATGGGTATAGAAACCATGATAGTAGAAATATCGCCGTCCTCAAAAAAAAAAAAAAAAAAAAAAAAACTAGCTAGGATGTTTCTTGGGTCTCATGGGATTTTTTTGCTGATTGTGGATACCTCATTTTTCCGTGACTGTTTTCCTTCATTATGCTGCATGGCTGAGGCATCAGTTCCTTTTCTTTTTTTTTTTACCGGGAGGTACCGGGGATCGAACCCCGGTCTCTCCATATGGTAGACGGACGCCGAACCTCTTGAGCCACATCCGTTTCCCTGAGGCATCAGTTCCTGAGCATTAATTCGGGGCTTGCCAACTAAACAGGTGTGGGAATGTATTAAATGATCACCTTTATCACCCCAACCCTTGGACTTCCTAACTACACTTTACCTCCTCACTGATGGGCATGAACCACAAGTCTACCAATGTGGATGTAGTTGATTCTGTATGTTTTCCAAATGCATTAAAGCCTCCCCTTGTAAAAGTACTATGGCAGTTCAGTTGCTAAAGTGTGTCTTGAATGGATTCTTCCTACCTTGGAAACCTCTTCTACTATTTCAAATGGGAAGAGGTTTCATTTCACAGGTAAATTCATACAAGAAATAAAATGTCCACGTACACAATCCAAAGGTTTCATTACCTTATCACCCATACTTATCAGGTGCTATTGAGAGGGCTGATGAAATCCTAAAATCTAAGTTAGCTAAATTATCTGAAGAACTGGACTCACCTTGGTCAGCAGTGCTGTCTAATGCCCTTTGGACTTTAGGCCTTCCCCCACATCCATCCATATCCACATAGTCTAGTCCCTTCACCCACACAGTCTAATCCCCTTTGAAACCATCAAGGGAAGAGCTATGAGAAGGGCCTATGAGTCCCTAATAGCAGAAGACTAAATATTTACTCCAGCAGACATCCTCAAGTACTGCCAGAGACTCACTGAGTACACCCACTCCGATAACCAACAAGTTAGGGCAGCCTTCCCATTTGCACTCAGTGGCCAAACGGGCTGCATGGCCCACAGGTAGAAAAGCCTGGAGTTTTGAACATCGTCCATGAAAAACTAATCATGAACCCAGGTGGGGAAGACCTTCTACTGTTTTACTCATTTAAAACTATTGTTACATTACAGGGTGTTCAACTTTAGATCCTTGTTTCACAGTTTAAACAATTAAGAACTATTCAGACTGGTAAAGCACTCCAAGAGGAGACCTCAAAACAAAGCTTCCCCAGGAGCTTGCAGAGGTAGATGGCGGCTAAAGTAGACAGTTTTCACCCAGACCTTGGGAAGACGTGGATGATGTCATTATGGGGTCAGTTTTCACACAATAGCACAGAACAAGACCAGATATTCTTACCTGCTGCCCTGTCTTTCTTCTCTCCACCTACCTAAGCATTTTGTTACTCATCCTCTACCCACAACATGTCGAATCTCCATCCTCAACAACACGCTTCCTCCATCATGATTTTCTCTTGTCTCCTCTTTACCTATTCTGGCCTATGTACTCCTGCCATAAGCACAATTCCTTCATCCTCCTATCAGACCATATAGCAAATGAAACCAATCCCAGTAACTGCTCACTGTGTTTGTTCCCCACTTACCCCCCAAATGGGTATTCCTCTAGTAACTGTCCCCTTCACGTGTGTGGACTGACCCTGACAGGAAACCTCAGATGCCAAGACAGATCTCCCTTCTGTAATGACTCTGGGCTACACCTCAGGAGTTACTGACTGTGATTACAATGTGGCCTCTTTAACCCAAGAAACATGGATTTCACTAGAAACCAGGGTCTATACAGCAAGACTCCTTGCAACCTCATGAGTCAGGAACATACTTTAGGACCCCACACAAAGGTACACATTAACCCTTACCACAATCTCCAACCCTTAACCCCCAACATTTAAACCCCAACCATTACACCCTAAACCCTCTAACCCCCTAATCTTCTAATCCTATAACCCTAACCCTCTAATACCTAATCCCCACCCCCAACTATCTCCCCAAACCCCTAACACCCTAAACCCAAACCCCTAACCCCAAACCCTTAACTATGGCCCTGGTACCAGTTCCCCAGATGCTAATACATCCAGTGTTCATGAATTGAAAGACTGACATTATTAAGATAGCAAAACTGGGAAGTGGATGTGGCTCAAGCAGTGGGCGCCCGCCTACCACAACAAAGGTCCCTGGTTCGGTTCCCGGTGCCTCCTAAAAAAGACTAGCAAGACAGTGAGCAGACGAGATGGGTTGGCGTGCTGAGCTGATACAACAAGGTGACGCAATGAGATAACGCAATGAGGAAACACAATGAGAGACACAACTACTAGGGAACAGTGCTGGCTCAAGCGATTAGGTTCCTCCTTCCCACATGAGAGGTCCCGGATTTGGTTCCCGGTGTCTCCTAAAAAAAAAAGATGACGAGCAGAGTAAGAGAGCATACAAGGAAGAGACACAGAGGGCAGACAGTGAGCACAAACAGTGGTGGTGGGGGGAATAAATAAATCTTTAAAAAAAAAGGTTATCAGTAATGCCTAAAGTGGCCTACAAGTTCAATGCAATCCCTATAAAAATTCATGTAGCATTTGCAAAAATTATAAAGCTGATCATCAAATTCATATAGCACTATAAGGGGCACTGCATAAGCAAAAAGGTCTTGAAAAAAGGGCAACGCACTACAAAAAAAAGAAAACATGGCTAAAATGGACTTCATCAAATCTAAAAAACATTTGAGAGCCAAATGTCCTTTGAGAGCCAAAGGACATTATCAGTAAAGTAAAAAGAAAACCTAACAAATGGAAAACAATATTTGTAAACCATATTTCTGATAATGGTAAAATACACAGACTATATATGGAATTACTAAAACTCAACAAAAATAAACATCCAAATTTAAAAATTGGAAAAAGGGCTTGAGTAGACATATCTTCCCAAAATATATACAAATGACCAATTAGCACATAAAGAGATGCTCGACATCATTTGACATTAGAGAAATGCAAATAAGATACCAAATTACAAATGAGATGCCACTACACATAATCTAGATGGCTGTTTAGGAAAAAAAAAAAGGTAAAAAGTGTTTTTGAGAATGTTGAAAGAGGGAAGCCTCGTACATTGTTGGTGAGATTATGAAATGGTGCAGCCAGAAAATTAAACACAGGATTACCATATAAGCTGGCGATTCTACTCCTAGGTATATACCCCAAAGAACTGAAAACAGGGTCTCAACCAGGTATTTGTTCACCAATATTCATGGCAGCATTATTCAGAATAGCTTAAAGGTGGAAATTCTCCAACAGTCCATCAACACATGAAAGGATAAATAAGGTACACCTACAAACGGAATATCATTCAGTAACAAAAATGAATGAAGTGCTAGTACATGCTAAAACATGAGTGAACCTTGAAGACATTCAATTGAATGAAAAAAGCCATACACAAAAGGGCAAATGTTGTGTGATTGCTATCACATGAAACAAATTCAGAGACATGAAGCAGAGCGATGGTTACCAGGGGGGTGGGGAGGGGAGGAAGAGGAGCTATTGCTAAAGGGGCAGGAGTTCTGGCTGGGATGATGAAGAGAATCTGGAAATAGTGGTCAACATTATAAAGTATTGTCAATGTACTTAATGTCACAGTATTGCCAACTGATAAAGGTTAAAATGATTTTTAGGTTATGTATATTTTCCCACAAATGAAAGGAAAAAAATCACACAAAGTAATAACCACATTAATAGACCAATAGATAAAAAAGACATAATTCCCTCAATTGACTCAGAGAATGCTTTTGAAAAATTCCAACACCCGTTCATGATAAAAAACATTCACAAAGCTAGGAATAGATGGGAACGTCCTCAATATCATAAAGAGAATTGATGAAAAATCTACAGCTAATATTAAACTAAATGCAAAAGACTGCAAGATTTCCCCCTAAAATCAAAAGAACAAGACTTCATCAAAATTAAAAACTTTTGTGCATTAAAGTACATTATCGGGGATGAAGGACAACTACCACACCAACAAACCAAGATAATCTCCAACTGCAAGCAAGGCAGTCCCATCCATCTGCCCTATGGGATTGAAGCCCCCTCTCAATTAGAGGAGTGGGCATCACCATCCCAGAATCCTCAGGATTAGGGAATGAACTCTGGACTAAAGTAGACTTACCGGTTTTCTACTATAGACTTACTGTGATTCTAGCAACAGAAGAAATTATATCATTGATGGAGGCAGTGGCCACTGGAGGTTCTGGGGGTAGGGAGAGGGAAACACAGGTGTAATGTGGGGTCATTTTCGTGACTTGGGAATTGTCCTGAATGACATTGAAACGACACATACAGGCCATTATATATCTTGCCATAACTTACAAAAATGTGTGGGAGAAAGTTTAAACTATACTGTAAACTATAATCCACACCGAGTGGCAATGCTCCAATATGCTTTTATCAATTATTTAAAAAGTACGACACTAATGAAGGATGCTTTTAATGTGGGCAAGTGTGGGAGGGGTAGGGAGTGAGGCACATGGGAATCCCCTGTACTTTTCATGTAACATTTATGTAATTTAAGAATCTTTTAAAAATTTTTTTAAAAATTTATAATAAAAAAAAAATTTAAAAACCATATTTGACTCCCCAAAAAAGTACATTATCAAGAAAGTAAAAAGAAAACCTAGAAAAATAGGAAAAAATACTTATAAATTATATATATGATGAGAGTATAGCATCCCAAACATGTAAGGTACTACTAAAAGTCAACAACAAAGGGCAAATATAGGGAAGCGGCTGTGGCTCAATCAGTGGGGCTCCCGTTTACCATGTGGGAGGCCCCGGGTTCGGTTCCCGGGGCCTCCTGGTGAGGGCAGGCCCGCCCGCACGGCGTGGTTAGCTGACCCAGCGAGCACAAGCAGCAAGGGGGGGAGAAATGAATAAAAAAAAAAAAAAAAAAAAAAAAATGGGCAGATTAAAAGGACATTTTCCAAATGAGATATACCAATGAGAAATAAGCACATGAAAAGTTGCTAAACATCATTAGCCATTAGAGAAATACAAAAGAAAAAGGAAGACTGGTCACTTTTTTAAAATGGAAAATAAGTATTGAAGCCGATGTAAGAGTAATCAAACCCTAACCCTAACCCTAACCCTAAAGCTAACCCTAACACCTACCCATAACCTGACCCTGACCGTACCCTAACCCAAACCCTAATCCTAATAACCTGACTCTAACCTGATACTCTGTGACTACAGTATGTCTCTTCATTTTTGTAACTCTAACTCTAAACCTAACCCTAACCCTAACCCTAACCCTAGCCCTAGCCCTAACCCCAACCCCAACCCCGACCCTAACCTAACCCTGACCCTGACCCTGACCCTGACTCTAACCCCAGCAGGAACATGAACATGAACATGAACACGACCCCCGAACCATAAACCCGAACCTGAACACGACCCTAACCCTAGGATAAGGGCCCTAACAATACTGCCGGGCCCCAAACCAAACGCGGGGAGAACCGCCTGTGGCCGGCAGAGGGCGCTGCGTGCCGGCGCGCGGCGGGCGCACAGCCAGCGCCACCTGCAGGGGTCGCCCGAGCCCCCGCCCGCCGCTTGCGCAGCTGCCATAGGCACCCGGGCCCGTCCTGGGCCTGACCTCCGGGCCGCACGGACCTTGGGGCATCCGCCGCTTCGGGGCGCCTCGCCTCGCCTTCCTGGAAGGCTGTGCCGGGGTTAGGCGCAGGCCCTTCCCGCCAGCCACGCGCTCTGCTGCGGATCCTACCCGGACCCAGGGCCGTGGCCGAGGGGCGGGAGGGGCGGCAGGGCCTGTGCAAGCCACGGGGTCGCAGCACACACGCCTGCAGCCCCGCCAGGCCCGGGGCACGGAGCTGCGTGCAGAGTCGCCGCCGGGGTCCCGCAGACCCCGCTCCTGAGCAGGCCCCCCCCGAGCCCCGCGCCCACGGGGTGCGCTGGACTGTGCTGGCGCCTGTGCCGGAGCCCGCCCGCCCC
>JAKSZT010054151.1:255625-387191 GCA_026826555.1 Tolypeutes matacus | reverse complement strand
GGCCCCCCCCCTCACAGGCTGCCCACCGCCCAGGCCCCCACCTCCCAGGCCGCCCCCGGCCCAGGCCCCCCCCTCCCAGGCCGCCCCCGGCCGCCCGGGCCAGGCCTGGCTGCAGCAGAGGGAGCTGGGTGGAAAGCGGTGCAGAAGCAGATAGTCGGTGATGACGCCAAAGGGAGATGAAATGGAGGAAAAACGTGTTTCTGGCGAATGTGGGCAAGGGAGTAGGTTGTACCAGCCCCGTCTTCTTGGCACTAAAGGAAGCCCAGAGTTTGCGTTTGAGCTGGCCTAAATGAGGGGAAGAGCCCTGTTTCCAAACTGACACTTTCTTTTTCCGCATCGTGGTTTGGGAATACAGCTTAGGATTCAGATTAGGGCATATCCAGATCCAAGAGCGGCATGATGCCACTCCTCGCACACGGACCAGATGAGTGATTCGGGAATATGTGGCAAAACTGAACGTGTGTGTGTCTGTTGAGCCAACATTCCTCTTTGGAGTCCATCCTGGAGAACCCACGCGCATGGGGGAGAGAGGTATTTTTGTGCGCACAAGGATGCTTGTGTTGACGGCTGTGCTTCCACCTGCCCAGCACCCACGGCCCTTCTAGGTAGTTTGCCACCTTGTCCTTCAGGCCCGTAGCTCTCTGCCCATGGGGTTTGCGCAGTACCCCTGGCTCCAAGCCCATGAGCCAGGCCTGGCCCACCAGAGCACTGCGTCCACCTGGCCACAGTGATTTGGCTCAAGGTTGAGCACATGGCCCAAGGTAGGTTAATTCAAGGAAGTCAAACTTAATTCTGGGATTTTGCAGGAACTGATGAATAGAAAAAAAGCTTGCTAGAGTGCTAGCAGCCATCTTGCCACCACGAGGTAGATAGCTTGCCTGAGACTCTAAAGCAAAGAGCAAAGCCCTAGAGCCACCCATGGCCCTGGATTTTGCATTTACATGAAAAATAATTTCCCCTGTTTGCTTCAGCAAGTTTTAATATGTGTTTCTATAATTCTGACTGTTATAACAGTGGGAAGCTGGAGATAATGTAAATGGCCGTCAATGATAAATTGATTAAATACATCATCCAGCATTCTAACTATAAAATGTTTCACAACAATTAAACATGAAGATGTAGATTTATATTTTTAGAAACAGAAAGTTGTCAACAATTCTAAAAAAGATATAAAACAGCAACAAAATATGATCTGGGAGAACATATAGAAATTATCTTACCAATGGCTATCTCTAGGTGGTAGAATTATATATATATATATTTAATACTTTTACTGTTGTCTTATCCTACAATGCTAATTTGTTACTTTTATGATCAGAGTAAAAACAATTATTTTCACTTTGGAAAAAGAATATTTGACAAAAACTGCTTTTAGAATATTTCGATTGTTCTGGATCAAAAGAGCTACTCCATGCAACAAACTACTCTCCAGTTCATTGGTCTCACCCAGGACAACTAACAAGGAGGTGAGGATGGACAACCACCATGCCAAGTCTACACACCATAAAAGTCTACAACTGCAAGCAAGGAGTCCCATCCATCTGCCCCATGGATTAGAGGTGGAGTGGACATCACCATCACAGAATCCTCAGGATTGGGAATGAACTGTGGACTAAAGTAGACTTACTGGTAATTCTACTATAGACTTAATTGTGATTCTAGCAGTGGAAGAACTTATATCATTGATGTGGAGACAGTGGCCACTGAAGTTCTGAGGGCAGGGAGAAAAACAGGTGTAATATGGGATCATTTTTGGGACTTGGGAATTGTCCTGAATGACACTGCAACAATAGATGCAGGCCATTATAACCTTGCCATAACCTACAGAATTGGGTGGGAGTGTAAACTACAATGAAAACTGTAATCCACACTTAGTGGCAATGCTCCAAAATCCGTTCATCAATTGCAATGAATGTACCTTACTAATGAAGGATGTTGTTAACGTGGGAGAATGTGGGAGGGGTGCGGAGCGGGACATGTGGGAATCTCTTATAATTTTTATGTGACATTTGTATAATCTAAGTATCTTAAAAAAAAAAAAAAAAAAAAAAAAAAAAAAAAAAAAAAACTACTCTAGAGAAGCTGCATTAAAAATATTTCTGGGGTTGAAATGACTATATCAAATCAGCCGTAGCAAAATGTCTTTTACTCCTCACCTCTCCTAAGTTCCAACAAAATGGATACTTCTCATTTCCAAATGTACCATGCCTTTGTTCCAGAATTCTCAGTTTGGCATACCCTTCACCCATTTAGCCTCCAGAGTTGAACTCAGATGCCACTTCCTACATTCAGTCTTCCCAATCCCCTTGTGTCATCATTGATGACATCTCTGCACTCTGTATGTTAGGAATGCTTTCAGCTACAAGTAACAAACTGTGACTATCAGTGGCCTAAACAAAGTGATTTTTTTCCCCCTTAAATAAAAAAGTAGAGGTAGGTGTTTGCTGACATTTGTTTAGTGGCTCAGTAATGTCAGGTTAAGATTTTCTTGACTTTACCCCTCATGATTACAAGATGGCTGCAGCTGCTCCAAGCATCATATACTTTTCAAAGTAGACAAGTGAGGGACAGAGAATAAAGCACTTCTCATTTACTTTTCTCTTATCCAGGAAGAAAAACTTTCTCAAGAGTTTCCAACAGGTCTCCTTATACCCTGTTGTGCAGCACTGCCCCCTAGGCTGCCTTAGACCAAGTATGGACCTACATTCCTGAGATCAAAGGAGTAGGGCTGAGACCTGAATAAAGTGGGGTTGCAGCAGGGAAGGAGGAGGTGGAAAGACTTTTGAGTAAGCAATAGTTTCAGACACTGCCAGTCTTCTCCCGCCCTAGATCACAGGGGCTAGGCTATGAAAGGGCTGGCTTCATTTTCCCTTAGAACTTTATTAACATTTTCAAACGTCTTATCTTGCTTCAGAATGCCTATATATATTTCAGAAAAAAGGGCAGTTGGCCTTATATTGAAGCTTACTGAAGTGATAGTGGTTTCATTCACATTTAAACAGACTACTTAAAAATGCACCTCAGGGGAGCAGACCTAGCTCCCCAGTAGTTGAATGCTTGCTTCCCATGTATGAGGTCCCGGGTTCATTCCCCAAACCTCCTTAAAAAAATATACATCAATGTAAATTTATTTTCTTCCAAGTGCTACTTCCTGTGAGACACTAAGTAGCAACTGTATGCTCTTTATATATTCTAATCCTCTTGGAAAGGCCATTGCTAAATAAACTAGTTATTATGTCACTTGCATTAGTGACATCTCTTTAAAATTGTTATCTATTGCTAAAGAAATTTTTCTTTGAAACAAAGGGGACAAATAAGATATGTAACATGATGAACTTTGTCCTTTGTATACAGATTTGTTTACAGAATAAAAATGCAGTCTGGACAACAGTAGTCCTCTAATAAAACATGTAAGCTTTTCTAATTGTTTTTATTAAAACAGAAAGCTGTATTGTCTAGAACTTAACATTGGTGAGAAAAGGTTGAATTTAGTGACCGCTTCAGTGGTATTATTTGGATTTTCTAACTACTTTAAGTACTATCCTTAGAAAAGTAAGGTGAAAGAAGACTTTTCAGAAGGTGTATTCTCACTGCTCAGGTGCGTGATTTTTCTCCTCTTCCAGGGAATCTCATGGACTCACCAGGAACTTCCAGAAGCTCTGCTCGTTTTAGTCTGCTTCACAGAACTGGGCGCAGGTCAGGGACATTGGGCTGGGTTCAGCTTTATTTATTCTGTACAGTAAATTAAACAGCAGGTATCTGAGCCCTACTTGTGCTTTAAATGATACCATTTCAGTTTAGAGAGTTTATGTGTAACAAAGAATATAATAATTGAAAGGAAAAGTCATTTTTTCATTCTCCCAATCTTCACATATATTCCCTCAGATTTCAAGAGAAATAACCAATATATGTGGCAGTAATTCTTTTAACATCCCAAGTCATTGATTTACCTATTCACAACGATTCTGTTACTCTATTTAAAAAATTACTTTAGGACAGAGATAAATTTACATGACTCATACCTTAACAGTGTTCAAAAATTCATCACCACACCAAAGCACCCAATTATCCTCTTATGTGCATTAACTATTGGTATTTAATAAAGGATTTGTTCTCAATATGTTGATACTGAACATCCCTAACCATTCTAAATGCACTGTATTATTTTACTTTCTTTTCAAACTAGCTTGTTATTTTTTTGAGATTTGAATGGTTTGACTTTTTCAGCATTAAGCTATATAAAAATCTCTTGCTGTGTCAAAAATTATTTAAAGGGGGGTCGGATGTGGCTCAACTGCTTGGGCGTCCGTCTCCCATATGGAGGGACCCGGGTTCGTTCCCCGGGACCTCCCGGTAAAAAAAAAAAAAAAAAAAAAAATTTTTTTAAAGGCAACATAAATGGAACAAACCAAATTCACAGCTTATTTTGATGTTCAAACAGAAAAAACCTCCAAAAGTACTTGTGTAACTAGATTTTGTTTAGGTTCTTGACTATGCTTCAAAAAATGAATTTCAAGAACACATTGCACATTGGGTTAGATAGGCCAGTAATTTATTATGGTAGGGAGGGAAGAGAAATGGGAGAAAATAACAGATCATAGGCCCCAGGTAGAGGAAGGAGCTGAAGAGTGAAAAAGACGGCCAATTTACAGACTACAGTCCACCAGTATAGATGATAAATGTCCAGGTTTTACTTGCGTATTGACCCAGGTGGGTGCAAAGAAGGCCAGGACAGGGCGAAGGCAAGAGAGCAAACGGCCTTCACGCCTGCTTTTTAAACCACTAAGTATTCCACCCCTTTGCGATGGCAGGGGAGGAGTCCCACCTGTTTGCTGTTTTGATTGATTACCCCACCCATCAAGCCCCGGGGAGGGACCAACGATAAGGCCCCTGGAGAATATCCGGAGGAAATCTCATCCGAATGGGGTTCTCGCGAGGGTCTTCTAGCAGCCAGCTTGGGGGTAACGATGTCCCCCTGGACTTCTTGCCAGGTTCCAGGTCCATCTATTGATTCCCTATCTAGCCTGCTTCACTTGGCTCACATAAATGACTTTTATTGAGGGGTTACTAACTTTAGCTTCTTAGTCAAATGTGTCTATACTCAAGAGGAAACTGTTCTTATGAGTAAATATTCTCCATGATCTTTATGTAGGCAAAATTTATCTAGAACAATTTGGTTCACTCAGAATCACTGAGATTCCTTATAAACACCTTAAGTTTTGATTTTCAAAAGCACTTGTAAATATTAAATGGCTTTTCAATGAAAAAAAAACAAAAACAAAAACAAAAACAAAACACAACAAACCAGAGCTGTAAGCGTCAGCAATTTCAATATACCCTTGGATCCCTTAGAGTTTTAGGGAGATGTATAGATACGAATTCATCTATTAATAAAAACAAAAACGGCATGCTATCAAGAACAGGTTTGGGTTGTGAAGTGGATTTTATAGTAGCTTCATCATAAAGGAACTGAGTGCCTAGAGAGATCCTTCACATTGTTTGTTTTATATGATGCCATTTTAATGCTTACAATTGGTGGAATTTAAAAGGTACTTGGGTTATGACGTTACGATGACAACAAGGAATTAGAGATCCTGTAAGCTTACCTTTGTAAGCTTCGTAGGATACCACTACTTAGAATTTAAAGGCCAATTCTTCAAATGGCACAGAAAGTACACACAAATTTAGGAGACATACACATATGTTGCAGCAAGGCAAATTTAAAAGGTTACCATTACTTAATTCATTTTTGAATGGGAAGTATGACTTTTAGTTTATAGACATAACATTTGGATTTATATATGAGGAGAAGCACCTGAGACTGGATAGAGGACAAACTTGGTATTTTTACAACTGTGCGCTGTGTTGCAAATATTAATGATTAGAACATTCAGTCTTTCAGAAGTGGGGAAAATAATGGAGGAAAAAAGAGGAAAACTGGCTAAATAAAAGAAAAAAAAGGAAAACTGGGATATTTCCTTAAAAGAAAACAAAGACTGCTCTATTTCTAATGAAGACAAATTTTGAAATGAAAGCCAAAATTAATAATAACAATCAGATAAAAGTAGTGCTACTTATATCTAGAACACATTTTACGAAACAGGCATAATGTAGAGAGGTAGGCACTAAAGATAAAGGGTTTACTATATTTAAAATTCATTCCTTAGTAATGCCCTTTATCACACAAGGTCCTTTACCCTGCAAAGAATGAAAAGGAAAATTTAAGTACTTAAATGAATTTAAATACTTGACTCCATTGCAGATAAAATGGAGGAAAATGTACAAATTTTCATTCTCGACTGTAAGAGCAAGACACTGTTAAGATTGGCTGAGAGAAAGTAAGAGCAAATAGAGGATGCCAGCACACAGAGATGAGATACATTATCACAAATTCCCTTTGCAGAAATTTACTTCTGCATGGATTTCAGGAAATCTTTCTCTTAAGGACAGTGAAGTGATGTGTAAATCTTAAGTGGTGAAGACATGGGCTTTTGAAAAGATGTTTTTCATATTCAAGAGAACTCAGTTAAGAGCCAACAGATTATCACAGGAGATTATCTAAGTGTCATAAACAAGCAACGTGTATATACTGCAATTTTATTTCAATCACACAAACAAAGCGTGTAGGAAATTTAAATGAAACAGTACGGTAAAAATAGCAAAGAACTGGAAAAACTAAAAAGGAAGTACAGCTAAAGCATGAGAATTCAACATTCATTAGTGTTTCATCTTCAGTTTTGATTGACACTTGATGCTTGCAAATTTTTAAACAAAATTTTAAAATCATGATGACTATTCTGAAGAGATTTCAGCACCAGCACTAAGGTTTGTACATTCAGTTTGTTTGCAATTGACTCGTGAGCCATTTACAATAGTATATAGTACAGATTTGCCACAGATCAGATCACAGTGTTGAGGCGAGCCAGACCTTCCCGCACTTAGAAAGGGTCCCCTGACTGCACTCAGCTTAAGAATCCCCTGGACAAAAGCACAAAAAACCATCGTCATAATGTGGTTCCAAGGAACAGAGTTTTGATAGTAAGGAAAATAACGTAAGCTTCAGTTTTCCATTTTAATTACTGAAATCTCTAACTGACAACTGCCACGTATGACAGCGAATATACACAGTAATTCAACCAAACTTCTTGGAAAGAACACATTTAGCAATCTGGAATAATGTAAAATGATGGGAAATACAGCGTGACTGAACACTGGTTCTTATTTTGTCATTTTACACAGACATTGTGTTAATATTAGACCAAGGCACAAACGTTTAGTGCATAAACCAGAGTTTTTAAGATCCAGGATTTTATTTAGTCTTTTATCTTACTTTGGACCACTGTACCCAGTACTCTATCCTACTGTAGACTAGCTTAACCACAAAAATCAAAAGAGATTTCTGACCAGATTTATAGGGGACAGAGACATTCATATCATCAAAGTTTTGCATAACCAAAAGTACATGAATACAGATGAAAATGCCTCCTGTTTCTTTTAGAAATTAGAACTTAATTAGCTTGCTGCATCTTTGATGCCTTTACTAGTACTGTGTGACAAGGAACAGTTTGTAGAGAGAAAAGACCTTATTACAGTTTAATCTTAAAAAGGAGTTTCTACAGAAACAGGAACTATTTTAACAAGGAAAATATTCCCTCATTCAAACCTCAATGAAGTGATAATGCTGCAAATCTGCAGCACTTAGAAAACAATGCTACCAACAAGTTTTTATCTTGTGAACTGAGGTGTTTAAGAATTCAGCTAAGCAGGTGGAAATGACTTATTTCTTCCAAATTTTAGTAAAGCTACTGATAATAGAAGATTTCAAAGCAAATATGGCACATAACAACTCAAGCATAAATCAACATGGAAAGCATAGAGAGAATTTTTGATGCGTTAAATTTTCCAAAAAGCTATCCTTGCAACATTTAGGATTTTGCTATTTTAATCTTACCAGTTTCAAAGAAAAGAGGAGTGGAACAGGGAACGTATATGCACACACGAAGACACACGTGGTGGCGGCAAACAGAATATCTAATTCCTTCTTGCCACTGCCAAGGTTTCACCTCATTCATTAAAGGAAAATTGTGCAGAACTCATGGGTTTCCCACTACCTAATGGTTTCTGTGACCCTAACTGCTGCCACTGCTGCTACTTCTTGAATGTCAACATAAAATTCAAAAGCAGCGTTACAGCAGGTGCAGGCACCTGAAACGTGTGTGACTGCAGGAGAATAATGACTAACCGCCAACTCAGCAATCAGACTCTTGAGCTCCACAGTAAGATACGTTTCGTGTGACTCTCAGGATCCTGTCTCAGATCAGTGAAATTACTAAAGTTAAAATACAAACAGCTGAAGACATGATGGAGAGGATTAAGTACTTGGTTCTGTTAACGTATTTATCAATTAAAGTCACAAAATATTCTTCATCATTATACATGCAGGTAACGGAGAAAGAGAGAGCGTGGAAACTAACTTTAAATAAAAAATTATTCCTGCCCTTCCTCCCATTCCCCTATACTCTACAAAATGTTTTCCCTGGGACTGGGCCTTGAAGAGCCCACTACACATTAGTGTGACATGCATAACTGTCTTCCATTAAAAAAGCCATTTTGTGGTGGTTGTAATTACATTAGAAAATATTCACATGCATAAGTCTAAAAAAGGCTGAAAAGCTACAGTTAAGTCTACAATATATTGTCTTACATTTGACCACTGGTTTGTGTCATGTAGGAGTCATAGATTTGGTAAAGCGTTGTAACAATTTAGGAAGGCATCTAAATCTTTAAATTCTGGATGGATTTTATGTTTTAATCTACAAAATTGCATGAAGGCTAACTCGAGAGACTTCCTATCATCTAAAATTCCTCAAGCTGGAAAAATCATTTTTCAGGACACTTTCTTATAAATGTCACCCTTTGAAAGCACATAGAATTCCATTTGTTCCATATTTTCTGATCTTAACCTATATAGAGCTGATCTCATTTATTCATGGAATATCAAATATGATAGGAAGACAACCTGAGAGAAACGTTTACAATACAATAGCATAACTTGCTAAATTCTTCGTTAGCACTCTATGGAAAAAAAATACTTCTTAAGCCTTTCCCCTCTTAATTTAAGCAATGGATTGTGATAATGTGCAATTTTATCTTGACATGAAAATATTCTGATGCACCGTGGTCTTGCCTGACGAGTACAGCATTTTCTGCGTAGCGGTTACAGAACTCTTGCACGACTCTCTTCCATCCTGTTGTGAAGGTGAGAAAAGAGCAGCACGCTGGAGGAGACAGCTTATGGCCAGAGTGGTAGGTCTGAGGACTTTCAAAAAATGCTGATTTTCCCTCCTTCCAACAGTTTGCCTCCATTTTCTTCTTGCAGTTCACAAAACGTAGGGGGAGTTTTGATGGTTGTTAACAGTTGTGTTTGTGGGTATTTTTTTCCTCCAGATTAAAGTCCTATCTCTCCTTATTTTTCTTATGCAGTATTTGACTTGCTCAGTTCCTGCCTGATTGCTGGGTAGAAAAGACAAGTATTTAAAGTAAACATAATGATCAGGCACAACAAATGAGGGATTCATTCTTAAGAAATCTTAAGGATTATATTCAAACAGTAATAAAGACATACTGATTTTGTACCTTTTTAAGGCAGATCATTGCTTCCTTACTACAATTATAACACTAATTTCTATACATGAATATGTACTGACCCCCCACCCCCACGCTTTGTGTACAAAATGAAAACACATATCCTGTGGGCTCTGTAACAAGATGGCTGGGGGTGCGTGAGTACAGTGCCCCCCCTGAAAGATGAGCCCATCTGGCCTGCCCTTCAACACCAGTGAAACCTGAAACAGGTCTTGTCTATCCCTGATATAAAAAATAATGTCCATCATATGAGGAAGAGGCTCCTCCCAATATCTTAAACACGGAGCAGGATACTAGGGGAAAACAAATGTCCTAGTGCCCAGTAATAAACTGGGTATTTCTTCATTTATTTGCATTTCCTTTAAAATGGCTACCTTTAACCATTAATTTAAGGGGGTAACAAATTTGTTTAGATACTTACCATCGATGAGCTCTTCTTTTAGTTTTGTTAATTCTTTTCTCATTTCATCTAAAATGTCCTAATATATTAGAGAAAAACATCAGGAATAGAGAAAAAAAAACTGCTGCTGAAAAGATTCTTGCTCAATAATTAAAGGATGTATGAAATATGATACGTGGTTTTGTTTCTAGAGTCACAATTTTATTTCTAGAGGACTAAACTTGGTATATATTTTTTAATATTCTTCCCTAGCACTGAAGTCTACCAGATATTCAATTAATGGTTATTATAAATGGTTACTCAAATTGTTATTTTCTGAGGCTGTCCTGAAGTACAGAGTAAGAACACAAAAATTAAAATTTGCATTACAGATCCATCTGTACTCATTGATAACTGTTTTTACTAAATGCACTGCCTTAAATTTTGAACTTTTTTCATTATGAATATATATTTTTTAATATTTCACCTTTTTGAAATATTGAAAGCTCATAATCTCATCACCTATAACCACTTATTCCTTCCACTTTATTTTTTCTGACACATAATATAAAAGTAAAAGACAGCATCTTTCACTTTTTCTGTTTTATAAAATTGAAATAACTGTTATCTGTTTGAAATACAATACTAATGACACTGTTTAATTTTCACAAACAATGTTTTAAATATATGTTCTTTTAAGTACATTCATGATCCAAGTCAACTATATGCATATAAAATATTTTAAAAAGAACAGGCCACGACCCACTGAGATGGCAGTGCATGAAGCCCGGGCTCTGTCTCCCAAAGAGGCTTTGAACAGCCAGCAAGACTGCACGGCAGGGTGGGCGGAAGCCAGCGGAAGGGCCACAGGGCGCCTGGCTGACCCCACCGGCCCCTACGGAGCTGCCTCTCGGTCCCAGAGGGAGCGGGGCGGCCCACTCACACACACTGGGAGCACGTGTGCCTGGCCCAGGATGTGCCCCTTGTGTGGACGGCGGCTCACAGCTCCCTGCGGAACCTGCAGGCGAGCAGTCCGGGGGCCTTGGCAAGGGACGGCTGGACCTGGGACACGCAGTGCACTGCCCAGGTCCAAGGGAAGCGGGGACGCCTGTGGCCGAACACACGGCCAGGACAAGGCGTGTGCGCGGGAAGGTCCAGGCGGCCCCGATGCTTTGCCTGGCGCTGTCCTCGAACGCACTGAAGGACTGCGCCCTGCACAGCGCTAGGCGCTTTCTTTTCCCTCCGCTTTTTTTTTGTTGTTAGTTCCTGGCACTCAAGGAAACCTCTGTCATAATACTGGCTGGATATGAGCTTCAGCAACAGACTCCTCAGAGTCTAAATTCCAGCAAAAGGGGACAAAACATACAAAGGAACAGGAAGCAATGGCCCAGTCAAAGGAGATGATTCAAGCATTTAAAACCACCACCAGAGCACAGTGGGGACTTCCGGGAAGATGGCGGACTAGTAAGACCCGGGAACCTCTTCTCCAGAAAAAGAGCCAGAGGACAGGGTGAGACAGCCCCAAGAAATGTCTCCTAGGGTTTAGGACAGCAGGTGAAGGCTGCACACCACCCAGAGGAGAGAGGGACAGAAGAGGGAAATCACGACGACAGAACCGTGAGTTGCAAGTAGCAGCTTCTGCTGCTGCCGGCCCCTCCCCCACACTCTTCAGAATTCTCGCGACCACAGACAAAGGGGGCTCCAGGGATCTGCCACTCCCAGAAAGGGGAGAGAGAGGGACACAGCCTTAGGCTGACTCAGGTTCTGACGCTCAGATTTGGTCTGCTGTGCCCCGTGAGCCCTTCCAGGCCAGGTGAGACCACACACAGTGGTTTGCCCTGGGAGCCCGGAAAGGACTGGAGAAATCCGACCCTAGCAACCTCCCTCTCTTCTAGCCTGGACTAATTGTTGAGGACACCATGGGAGAGGGGAGAGAGAGCCTGGGGCTGACCCTGCTTTGGACTCCCAGGTTTGGTCTGCCCTGTCCCGAGAGCCCTTCCAGGCTGGGTGGGGCTGCGCCATTGTTTGCCTTGGAGCCTGCAAGGGGCTAAAGATATACAAACCTCCCAATCTCCTCCTCTACTAACAGGGACTGATTGTTGAGGATTCAGAAGGGAGTGGACATATTTCCTAGCTGGGAAAAGGGGGGCGCTACGAGAGAAGTCTGGAGAACTGTCTCAGAAAGTTTGAATCACAGGGCTCCTAGCCCCCAGACAGGAAGCTCTATCACATTGATCTGGTCTGTGTAACAACAAATACACTCCGACCAGGCATTGAATTGAGAGCAGCCAACAAGCGCCATCTCCTGGCAGACCAAGGAAGTGCACATAAGAAAATTAATAAGTAAGAGAGGCTTTTCCTGGCCTCTATAGCCTCCCTGCCCAAGGCCCAAGGAAACGACTCTACAACCAATTACTGGGTCCAGTGCCCAGTTTTGAGCAACCAGCAGAACAATCCTAACAATCCAGGTCGAGCCAAGAATAAAAGAGCAGTGGTAACACATAGCCTCCTGCCAGTAAATCCCTACAAAAGAGAAAGAAATTGAACATCTGAGTAAACTACATCCTAATCATATGCTGAGGCGTCAGCAAAAAATTATGAGCCATATTAAGAAATAGAAGACACAGCGCAAGAAAAGGCATATAGCAAAGCCCCAGAAGAGATGCAGAATTTCAGAGAACTAATCAGAGATGAGCACACATTTCCAAAATCAAATTAATGAGTTAAAAGACAATATATTTAAAGAGATAAATGGCATCAAGAAGACATTGAGCAAGCACAAATAAGAATCTGAAATCCTGAACAGAAAAGTATCAGAGCTCATGGGAATGAAAGACATAATAGGTGAGATCAAAAACACATTTGAAGTATACAACAGCAGACTTTAAATGATAGAAGAAAGAGTAAGTGATACCGAAGACAGAGCAGCTAAAATTGAAGAGAGGAAAAAACAGAGAGATAGGGGGGCGGATGTGGCTCAACTGGTTGGGCGTCCGTCTCCCATATGGAGGGACCCAGGTTCGATCCCCGGGACCTCCTGGTAAAAAAAAATAAAAATAAATAAAAATAAAAAAAAAAAAAACAAAAAAAAACAGAGAGATAAAGGAATGGAAAAAATTGAGCAGGGGCTCGGAAAAAATTGAGCAGGGGCTCAGAGAGTTGAATGACAACACAAAACGCAACATACGTGTCTTGGGAGTTTCAGAAGAAGAAAAGGGAAAAGGGGCAGAAAAAGTATTTGAGGAAATAATAGCTGAAAATTTCCCAACTCTCACAAAAGAAATGAATTTACAAGTCCAAAAAGCACACCGTACCCCTATCAGAATAAATCCAAATAGACCTATGCCAAGACACATACTACTCAGAATGTCAAATGTCAAAACTAAAAAAGAAAATTCTCAAAGCAGTAAGAGAGAAGCAAATCATCAATACAAGGGATGTCCAGTAAGACTTAGTGCAGATTTCTCTTTAGAAACCATGGAGGCGAGAAGACAGTGGTATGATACAATTAGGAAACTGAAAGAGAAAAACTGCCAGCCGAGAATTCTTTATCCAGCAAAACTGTCTTTCAAATATGAAGGTGAATATAAAATTTTCACAAACAAACAGAAACTAAGAGAGTTTGCAAAAAAGAATCTACCTTTGCAGGAAATACTAAAAGAAGCCTTAGAACTTGAAAGAAAAAGACAGGAAAGAGATGCTTGGAAGAGAGTAAAGAAGAAAGAATATCAGAAAGGATAACCAAAAGAGTAAAAACACAGACAAAAATAAGATGACATATGAAAACCAAAGAATAAAATGGAGGAAGTAAATAGTGCATTTACAGTGACATCATTGAATGTGAATGGATTAAACTCCCCAATCAAAAGATACAGGCTGACAGAATGGGTTAAAAAACACGAGCCATCCATATGCTGCTTACAAGAAACTCACCTCAGACTCAGGGATACAAACCGGCTGGCAAGTGAAAGGTTGGAAAAAGATACTCCACGCGAATAGTAACCAGAAAAGAGCAGGGGTAGCTATACTGATATCAGACAAAACAGACTTTAAATGCCAAAAAGTGATAAGAGATGCGGAGGGCCATTATATATTAATAAAAGGGATGATGCTCCAGGAAGATATAACAAGTCATAAATATCTATGCACCTAAGCAGGGTGCCCCAAAATATATGAGACAAGCTCTGGCAAAACTGAAGGGAGAAATAGACATTTCTACAATAATCGTTGGAGACTTCAACAACCCCTCTCACATCATCAGATAGAACAACTAGACAGAAGATCCACAAGGAAACAGAGAACTTGAACAATATGATAAACGAGTTAGACCTAACAGACATATACAGAACACTGCATCCAAACTCAGCAGGTTATACATTCTTCTCAAGTGCCCATGGATCTTTCTCCAGGATAGACCACATGTTAAGTCACAATGAAGCTCTCAATAAATATAAAAAGACTGAAATTATACAAAGCACCTTCTCAGATCATAATGGAATGAAACTAGAAATCAATAACAGACAGGAAAAAAGGAAATTCACAAATGTGTGAAGACTGAATAATACATTCCTAAATAATCGGTGGGTCAAAGAAGAAATTTCAAGCGAAATCAGTAAATAAATTGAGACAAATGAAAATGAGAACACAACGTATCAAAACATGGGATACAGCACAGGCAGTCTTGAGAGGGAAATTTATAGCCCTAAATGCCTATATTAAAAAACAAGAAAGAGCTAAACTCAAAGATTTAACTAAACAACTAGAGAAACTAGAAAAAGAACAGCAAACTAATCCCAAAGTAAGCATAAGGAAAGAAATGATAAAGATTAGAGCAGAAATAAATTAAAATGAGAACAGAAAACAATAGAGAAAATCAACAAAACCAAAAGCTGGTTGAGAAGATCAATAAAATTGACAAACCCCTTGCTAGACTAACAAAGAAAAAAAAAAGGAGAGAAGATCCAAATAAATACAAAGAGAAATGAAAGGGGGGGAGTTACAAATGACCCCACAGAAATAAAAAGAATCATAAGAGGATATTATGAGAAACTATACGCCAACAAACCAGACAACCTGGATGAAATGGACAAATTCCTAGAAATGCACAACCAACCTACACTGACACTACAAGAAATACAAGAACTTAATCAACCAATCACAATTAAGGAGATTGAATCCGTCATCAAAAATCTCCCAGCAAAGAAAAGTCCAGGACCAGATGGTTTCACAGGTGAGTTCTACCAAGCATTTCTAAAAGAATTAACACCAATCCTGTTTAAACTCTTCCAAAAAACTGAAGAGGAGGGAAAATTACCCAACACATTTTATGAAGCCAACATCACCCTAATACCAAAACCAGATAAAGATTGTATAAGAAGAGAAAATTACAGACCAATCTCTCTAATGAACATAGAGGCAAAAATTCTCAACAAAATACTTGCAAATCGAATCCAACAGCATATCAAAAGACTTATACATCACTATCAAGTGGGATTTATTCCTGGTATGCAAGGCTGGTTCAACATAAGAAAATCAATCAACGTAATACACCACATTAACAAATTGAAGGAAAAAAACCACATGATCATCTCAATGGATGCAGAAAAGGCCTTCAACAAAATCCAGCATCCTTTTTTGATAAAAACACTTCAAAAGATAGGAATAGAAGGAAAATTCCTCAATATATTTTGCAGAGGCATATAAAAGAAAGACCCAGAGCCAACATCATACTCAATAGGCAAAGCTCCTCTTCCCCAAGACGCTGATCACTGGAGCCGGACTTCGAGGGCACCCATGTTCCAACCTGCCCTGGACAAAGGCTACGCTTTCTAGGGACTGCAGGGCTACACTTGCCGGGCAGGTCAAGAAAGCGCAGCTTTGGGGAGCTGCGGAAGCAGCTCTTGGGCTCCTTCATGCCTGGCCCTGTGGCGGCTGGGCGTGGGGACTTCTCTCGGGCGTGCTCACCTGGGAGGCGAAAGGAGTGCAAGGAACTGTGCAGGCTTCTGGGGCAAGGACTTGCCTGCTTCAGAAACCCAAGAGAGGGAGGTCTGTCTCCTGGGACACAGGGCGCACCAGACTCCTGAGAACGGGGGCTCCAAGAGCTGCAAGCACAAGCCCAGGAAGGCAGGAGGAGTGCCATGTGCCCTTGGGCAAGCCGACCCTCCTGAGAAAATCCCTCTCATCAGCAGGCAGTTACAAAATCAGGAAATGGACATCTCAGAGAATGAGTTCCAGGGTTAACATTTTAAAATATTAAAATGTACAGAGTACAATACAAACAGGAAATGATGGCCCATCCAAAGGAAGAGGATAAAAATCCAGAAAACACCAAAAAAGAAGATTAAATGTGGACGTACTAATGACTTAAAAAAAAAAAAAAAAAAAAAAAATCTTAAAAATGCTAAAGGGCATGAAGGAAAATACAGAGTAAACTAAAGGATATCAGGAAAACAATGAATGAGTAATATGGGAATCTTAGAAAAAAGGACAGAAATTTTTAAAAGGAACCAAACAGAACTAATGGAATTGAAAATCGTAACGACTGAAAAATTCCCAGGAGAGTTCCAAAAGGAGATTGGAGCTGGGAGAAGAAAGACTCGGTGAACCTGAAGACACTTGAAATGAGTCAGACTGAGGAGCACAAAGAAAAAAGAAATTATAAATAAATTGAGTGCTGATTTCTCATCAGAAAACCTGGAGGCAAAAGGAATGAAATACTTAGTGTTGAAAGAAAAGAATTGCCAACCAAGAATTTTATATCTGTCAAGACTTTTTTTCAAAGATGAGGGAGCGATTAAGACATTCCCAGATTAAAAAAAAAAGGAGGGAGTTCATCCCTACTAGCCTGTCCCACAAGCAGTGCTCAAGGGAAGTCTTCAGACTGAAAGGCAAGGGCACGAGGCAGTGGTCCAAGGCAGCACAGAGAAATCAAGACTTACAGTAAAGGTAATCATTTGGCCCCCAAGTATACGGAGCACTGACAGACCTGAAGGGAGAAACAGGGGGTCGGATGTGGCTCAACTGGTTGGGCGTCCGTCTCCTATATGGAGGGACCCGGGTTCGATTCCCGGGACCTCCCGGTAAAAAAAAAAGATGAAGGGAGAAACAGACGGTTCTATGTTAACAGTAGGAGACTTTGATACATATTCCTCTTCAGTGCACAGAGATAATTCTCCAGCAAAGACCATATGTTGGGTCACAAAACAAGTCTCAATAAATTAAAAAATAGTGTAATCATACAATGTATATTCTCTGACCACAAAAGAATGAAGCTAGAGATCAATAACAGAGGGAAAAATGGAAAAATTACAACTATGTGTAAATTAAACAACATACTCTTAACCAACGGATTAAAGAGTAAATCAGAAGTGAAACTGGGAAATATCTTGAGGCGAATGAAAATAGAACATTCCAAAACTTATGGTATGCAGTGAAAGCAGCGCTGAGAGCAATAGTTATAGCTCTAAATGCTTACATTAAAAAAGAAGAAAGACTTCAAATCAGAGACCTAACCTCAAAACTAGAAGAACTAGAGAAAAAGATCAAATTACACCCAAAGGGAGCAAAACAATAATCGAATAACAAAGATTAGAGCAGAGATAAAGGAAACAGAAAACCAAAAAACAATAGAGAAAATTAAAAAACCCAAAAGTTCAACAAAACTTTGAAATGATCGATAAAACTGACAAAGAAAAAAAGAGAGGGGATACAACAAATAACAAAAATCAGAAAGAAAAAGGGAATGCTATTGTCAACCCCACTGAAATAATAAGGCGTGTAGGGGACTCCATGAATAACTGTACCCCAATCAATTAGATAACCCAGATGAAATGGACAAATTCTCAGAAACATACAAACTACCTACAATGACTCAAGAAGTAGTAGAAGATTTCAGCAAACCAATTACTAGTAAAGAGATTACTTCAATAATCAGAAAACTCCCCAAAAAAGAAAAGCCCAGGACCCAGACAGAGTCACAGGGGAATTTTTACCAAACATTCCAAGAAGACTTAACTCTAATTCTTCTCAAACTCTTCCAAATGATTAAAGATGAGTAAACTTTCCCTAATTCATTCTATGAGGCCAACAGCACGCTCACACCAAAGCCAGACAACGATACCATAAGAAAATAAAATTAGATCTCTTATGAATATAGATGCAATAATCCACAACAAAATACTAGTAAATTGAGCCTAGCAGCAGAGGAAGCCCAGGGGGGAGGCTGACACCTCGCCAAGATCGGTGGCACCTTGCTTCACCCCGTGGCAGCACATCGGGGTCAACAGTAGCCAACTTGGGTGAAAAAGCATCTCTGCTGATGCCTTGGAACTGTAAGCTTTTACCCCCAAATAAATCCCCATTATAAAAGCCAGCAGATTTCTGGTACTTTGTGTCGGCAGTCCTTTTGCAGACACTGCAGGAAGCATCTTCAGAACCTTGCATTAGGTAATGATTTCTTAGACTTTACATTCAAAGTACAAACAACAAAAGAACAAAATGGATTAATGGGATCTCATCAAAATTAAAAACTTTTGTGTGTCAGAGTACTAAAAGACAACCTACAAAATGGAAGAACCATATATCTGATAAAGATTTAATATTCAGAATATAGAAAAAAGTCCTTCAACCTAATAACAAAAAGACAGCCCAATTTAAAAAAGGCAACAGAGTTGAAGAGCCATCACCTCCAAAGAAGAAATACAAATGGTCAGAAAGCACATGAAAAGATGCTCAACATCATTAGCCATCAGGGATATGCAAACCAAAACCACAGAGAGATACCAATTTACATCCATTAGAATGACTGCTCTTAAAAAAGGGGGGGGAGGGGAAATGACAAGGGTTGGCAAGGATGCAGACGGATAGGAACACTCAGTCACTGTGGAAAACAACTTGGCAGGTGCTCAGAAAGGAAAGTATAGAACTAGCATATGACCTGGTAGATTCCCAAAGAATTCAAAGCAGGGACAATCTCAGATAAACAAAAGCTGAGGGGCCCCGCCACACTAGACAGGCCCTAACAAATCCTGCTGAAGAGAGTTCTGCAGATTGGAAAGAAAGGACACCAGACAATTGACTGAAGCTACATCAAGAACTAAAGATCTGGTAAAATAATGACCTGGGTAAATATAAATGCCAGTACTACTATATCTTTTATTTGTAACTCCACATTTTACTTCCTACCAGATGTGAAATGCAAATGCATAAAATGTAATGATAAATGGTTTTAGATTCATAATGTATAAATATGTAATTTGTGGGAAAGAACTACATGAAGGTGGGGGACCGGAGGGGGAATGTACACTATTGAAGTTGGTAAGTTGGTAACAAAGCAAACTAGATCCTTATAGATTCAGGATCTTAAATTTAAGTCCCATGGCACCCACAAAGAAAAGAACTGAGGATATGCAAACTCAGAGACAGAAAGTAGAGTACTGGTTATCAGGGGTGGGGGAATGGGGCAATGGGGAGGTAACGCAAAATGTGCATAGGGTTTCTTTTTGGGGTGATGGTGAGGGTACTGCAATACCGTGAATGTGATTAATCTCACTGAATAGTATGATTGGGAGAGGCTGGTATGGGAAGATTTGTTCTATGTTTTTCCACAAATTGAGAAAGAAAAAAAAAAAGAAAGAAACTGCAGTTAATGACAATTAATTTCAACACATTATGCAATCTAAGAATGGAAGAAAAAGGCTCAAAAGGACAATATTGGGACATAACAAAAAAATTAGAGTATAGGGGGCGGATGTGGCTCAAATGGTTGGGCGTCCGTCTGCCATATGGAGGGACCTGGGTTCAATCCCCGGGACCTCCCGGTAAAAAAAATAAAATAAAAAATAATAAAAAAAAAAAAAAATTAGAGTATAGAATGCAAACTTTATGTAAATGTTAAATTTCTTGAACTTGATAACCTCACTCAAGGCTATTACCTAAGCAAAGACCCTTGTTCACAGGAGATACACATGAAGAACGTGTTCAAGGAGAAAGAAGGAGGGAACATGGCAAAGGGGGTAAAATGTTAAAAGTGGGGGGTCTGGGTATCGGGGGCGGTGGGGTTAGGCTGGAGGTCTCTGTATGGGGTTTGTATTATTTTTGCAACCTTCCTCTAAGTTTGAAATTGTTTCAAAATGAAAAGTTTTTAAAAAGGAAGAAACAAGCATACGTAAGAGCGAGCTGTCGCTGAGCACACACCTGCTTCAACCTGTCATAGTCAAGTCCCTCTGCCTGGACTCCGTTGGCACTGGGCTGGGAGGAGGGTGCAGATTTTGGTCTGTACAAATGAAATTTCCAGAACAGGTAAACAACATTCAATATATTTAATGAATTCATAAATAATTGCAACTTACCTACCCAACACCAGATTATCAATACATTTCTTAAATAAAAAACATTTCGTTAAAAAGTTAATTGTCAAAATTGTAGGACTGATTAGAACACAGCAGAAAATATTTTTCATTTTTCAATTATTTTCAATTATATATAAAGAAACTAGAAAATGGTGACAAGATGACATGACTTCTTTAGGAAAGAGTAAAAGACAATGGTCTTTGGGTACAACACAGGTAACCAGTATTGACTAAGTCAGAGATAAAAGGATGAGCTGGCAAACCAACAGAAAGAAAAAAATTAAGTCTTGGATATCTTATCCCAATATAATTCAGTTTACGAATTCGATGTCTCAGTTTTGGAAAAAGGAGAAAATAAAACATTTTAGGAAGCATGATTTATTTGTATATAGTTTGTTCCATTTCAAGCATCAAAATAAACAAGAACTTTAGAAAAATTATTAGAAGTACATACATATAAAATTGGCTATATGGCTATTTCCCTATGAAGTTTTCACAGAGATGCCATCTAAATGTTGTTCTCCAGGCTAACTACTTTCAGAAACATATTGTACATGTGTGTGTGTGGGTGGGTGGGTAGGTGGGGAGGGGGGATGGGACAGAAATAACCAGGCAGAAGCAGACTGTCAATTATTATTGCACTCATGAAAGTTAAGCTTCTATTAAAAATTCTACATAAATCTTAAAAGATTAGGTAAATTTTAAGCAAAATTTTCAATACCAGATAAATCTGTCACGGCCCTCCAACTATGACAATAAGACAAAACCCTCGGTGGAATCCCAGTGTTTCACCGGGCACTCATCTATTTTCTGGCTTAGTACAGTGACTGGCCACTCTTTAAGGTCCATGAGCCAGTGCAAATTAGAATCGTTACTCAAGTCACACATTTTCAATTCTGTAGAGAACCTAAACAATGCTAGAAATCTGAACCAAGACCCAATAGGTATACTAACTTTTTAAAAAGTTATAATTATAACTTCATAACTCTTATGAGACATTATACTTCAAACCCATGGGCTTACTGTTTTTGAAGATAAAATAGGTAGTTAGTTTGCTTTACTATCAAAGCATTACCACTTAAAAAGTTATGAAGCAAGCTAATCAGTTTTACTTTATTAGGTATCTGCTGCTATGGTAACATGAACAAGAAAATACCCTTCAGAAAACTTCAGTAAGCGCCAGCCAGCACTGTGGGGGCTAAGAAGATCTGTGCCACTTAGATTTACCCACCCACAGCATGCAGGCAGAGTCAGATCTACCAGGCATCTCTGAAGGGCGCCAGGCTGCACAGATCCACGCCACGTTCCTGCCCCCAGAGTTGAAGAATTATTAATGACTCTGATTTCCTTTTACTTTTCATCTTTAAGTGGTACAACATTTTCTCCTAAGTTATATCATGAATTCCGCTGAAGGAAATTCACATGTGCAAATATAGTCTGCTACTTTATCTGGCAGTATATTATGAATATATCCATATTGACTAAATGCCAAAATATTATATAATAATTGTGAAAACATGCAACTTTAAAAATTTAATTCATGCTAACATGCAATCCATCACCATCACCATCACCACCACCACCATGAAAATTAGCTAAAGGGGGGAACTTTTCATACTGAAGGAAAGAAGTAATCACCACTTTTTAAAAAAGGTTTGTTACAACATTTACCAGGGGTCACTGTGTACGAAAGCATCAAAATAACTGAGATTTACTACAAAGAATCTCATTAAATGCTACTTTTCTATCTATGGGCAAATTTTCTAAATAAGTCTTTTGTCAGAACAATTAAACCACCTAAAAAAAACAAACAGGAATAGCTATCCTTTGCTACTGCAACATAAACATTTTTTAGAGATTTAACTGGCTGACAAAACAAACTTATCAAATTAAGAATGTGGTCAGAGTCTGATTATATAACTCTGCAATCACTGCCTCGGTCACGGTTCCCATGTCCCCTGTAGACTTGAGTGTTTTAATTAACAGATGCACATTTCAGTTATTTCTAACCTATGGGTTCTCACCATAACTGATAGCAAAGCGAGGGTTTCCCAGGGACCGCAATCACCATATAATGAAAGTACAGTGCCTCTAGCTACCTTCCTATAAAATATCTGTACTATATATTTAAGCCCCTCTTCTGCCAAATTAATTCTAAAAATAACTTAAGCATCTGAGGATTGCTCCTGTTAAATTTTTAATTAACAAAGAAATACATGGTTCATATCTTAAGTTTTTTAAATTAAAAAAAAAAAAAAAAAAAGAAGAAGATATAATAAGGGGGCTAATTGAGAAAACAAATAATTTGCTGATTCAGATGCAGGATGGAAAATGCTATGTTGTTAAAGATATTCAATTTATTATAATAGTATCTACAAAACAAAGGTTTTCCTTAAAAAATTAAATTTCCCAACTGTGACTATAATATGGTCCTGTGTTCCAATAACAAACAGTACAGGATCTTCTATTTCACTTTTTAAAATGATTGTCTCAATCATCACACCATACTTATAATCATGAAAGTCTTTAAGTCACAAATAACCTAGGCAGCATCTGTGGCCTGAGGCTCCCATTCTAGAATTTCTGATATGTTTACACCATTTAGATTCTCTTAAACTATAAGGTGATGGAGGAAATGCATACTATTAAATTTTTCTGAGTAAAGTTAAGCTCTCAGGATTTTTTTAAAGAGCATTCTAAATGAAGCTGAAACTGACAGCTACAGTCTTCCTGAGTATCTTGCTGGTGGTGATTACCAATCCATGTAGAAAAAGCTCAGCCCTGCCCTGAACATGTTCTTAAAAGGCTCAAATCACAAAGTCACAGCAGGATGATACCTGTGCAATGAACCATAGGCCCTGTTGTCAAAAACAATCTGATTTTTCCTTGGAGAATCCCGTCTACGAAGGGGAAAAACCATTTAAAGGGGAATACAATACGACTTTACCTCATCATATTGCTGTTTTATAGCTTTTTAATCAAATAGCAAACAAAACAAGAATCAACCTTAAAATAATTATTTTTTTCGAATTTCAAAAAAAAAAAGCTATTTTGAGACTAATTCCATTTGTGAGGATACCCTGTTTACCAAATTACAGAAATTTTTAAAAAGCCATTATACAATGGCTACTCTTATAGGCTACAAACATAGTAAAACCTGCGTACTACAAAGGTTTACCAAGAATCAGAACCCAGCTGAGACACTTCCCACCAGAGTGAATATTAAGCTACAGACTAAGAACACCAGCCGCTGTGGCTACAAGTAGACAAAATTAAGTCCTTCTAGGAGCCACGTAAAGAACTATTTTTCCATTTTCACAAGCTCTTCATGTTACATTTCAGTTATACTCTTAAAACAACATTTTCAACTACAACATGCTTGCATTTATTCTACTACCTGACATGTTTACTTAATAAATATTACAGGGTATTAATCATCTTATCACTAACATAATTTTGACATGGATATTCAGGAGAGAAATGGGTACTTTTATTCATTACAGTACAAACATGAGTATTACTTAAAAATATACATATAAAATAAATGGCCAGTATATTTGCTTTCAGAAGCAACAGAGGAGGTAACTTAGGAAGAAAAGCAATATGGTTCTGAGTCTTTTAAGAATTTTTCTCTGAATGATGTTTTAAAACTGCTTTCAGTGACATTTTAGGACTTATCAGTTGTTGAATCAAATCTATCAAACAGATATGGCCCGGAAATAGGGATTGTAGACTTTCTATTTTGGCAAAGGAGAGGAAAACCATTTAAAAAGCTGGGACATGACTGCCGTCACTACTGGATAACAAGAACTGAGATTTGATTAATGTATATAAAACATACTTTCAAAATGGTGACTTTAACACACTTATTAAACTTCTTTAGAAGCTCTGAACCATGTGGCAAAGAATGTTTTTTCCGTAACTGAACGAGCCTAAACATACCAAGGAGCACATCCCATTGGGAGCACGCCTGCCACCAGCCCAGGCTTGCGGGGGGCACAAGCAGAGAGGAGAGCGCTCTCCCCACTACCGTCGGCACTTCCAAAGGCTCCCCGCGGCTGTCACCTGGCCTGCACTTTGCTGAAGAAAACCTACACTGCAGGTCGCCTCAGTGAGGCATCTGGGAAATGCAAACATGCAATCTCCCAGCTCTCTTGTTAAAACAGAGCCACCAGAAGCAAGTCCCCTCATTTTCTCCTAAAATCAAATATATTCACCTTTCAATCATTTAGAAACCAAAAGCTCGGTATATTTAGAAGTGTCTGGTTTTACAGCTTAAGCAATTATATCATTACCAAATCTCTACTACCAGCAGAAAGAACCAGATAAAAACCAAATTCAAATTTAGGTGCAGGCTAACAAAGAAGAGATTTGTGACATTTTGAAGTTTATCCTTGTATTATTTGTTATTAGATTTCTATGAGTAGAATTAAAATAATGAGGCAAAAATAAGGCAAGTAGCTCATGTAGGAGAGGCGAAAAAATGGTTTAGTCTCTACATTCTTTTTTTCTTTAAATTTTCTCATAAGTTAAGAAAAAGCTTCTTCTATGGTCAAGATTTGTAATATCAATTTATTCGTGATAATGAAGTATATTTAGCTAAGGAATGCTTAATTTGCTTGACCATGCCCACGTATCAACTGGGTTAAACTAGTCTTTTTTTCTGGGCACTAGCTTTCCTAACTTGATAATGATCATAAGCTTCAATTGAGATAGAGTAACAAACCTTTCTACCTGACAAATTCAAACTTTCAGTTATTGTTTTGCTCTCTTAAATATCAGCCTAGTCTCCCTGGCTGCCTTTCATTTTAAAACATAAAAGCCACAATTGTTGAACTAGGTAAAGGGTTATTTGAGTGTTCACTGTGCTATTCTTTCAACTCTTCTGTAGTTTTGATTTTTGGGGGAAAAAGGGGGGGAGGAATGAAAAGCTCTTTTAAAATATCAGACAACCTGGTAGTAAGTGTACGGCACCATAAGACAATCACTAGTGAAAACAGAACGGAGCTCAGTGCTTTACTTGCTCCTTTGTATAATTTCTAAATCTACAATTCAAAATGTTATACAATAAAAAGGTATAAATTTATTTTTAGATATGAAAGTAGTATAAAACTTAGGAAAAAACTGATACCTGGAGATAACTGGTGACTTGCTGCCATTCATTGTATTTGTTCTTTCCCAAGGTTTTCTTGTTGGTTCTTTAAAAGTAAAGAACATAAGTCATTAAATATCCTATATGCTTCCAGGGCTGTTGTCAAACAAATAAAATACTAAATACCATCATACATGTTTATATAGTAATATAAACTAAAATTTAAGAATTTCAAAACCAAATTTTAGGGGAATGAGTGTAGCTCAGTGGTTGAGAAACTGCTTCCTATGTACGAGGTCCCAGGTTCAACACCCGGTACCTCCTAAAAATAAACAAACAACACAAATTTTAATTAAGACCCAAAAGGATTCTAATTTGCACAATTTCAGATCTTAAGATGAGAAGAAATTAATAAGCAAATGTGACAAGTCTGCCTAGGAAAAAATTCCATAAACAAGATGGTAAGAAGTTTCTCTGATAATGACAAGATATTAAGAATAAGGGCAGAATAATTTTAATTAATCAGAATGGAATTCAGCTACACTATTTTAAATTATTTTATTACCAATGGTTTTTGTTTTTTACCGGGAGGTCCCGGGGATCGAACCCAGGTCCCTCCATATGGGAGACGGACACCCAACCATTTGAGCCACATCCATCCCCTATTACCAATGGTAAAACAAAACAATAATATGATCTTTAATCTGTTCAAGTACTTTAACACTTAATCTAAATCCAAATAGTCCTGTTGGAGAAAAATTCATACAAGTCAAAATAAATTTAAGAATCATGGAATCCTATTATACTTCCTTGATTCTCATACAACTAATTCTTGGAACTTGGCAGACAGTCCAGTTAATTTTAAGGTCACTCTAAGCTCTTATAAGCTCTTGTTACAAAAGGCTTTATGTAGTGGGGCTCACTGGTTGGACGTCTCTTGTGCTTTGGATTGTTTTTCCACTTTGGGCTGATTCTCACGAGACGAGTGGGTGAGATCAGGAATGGAGTCTTGGGAAGCGGCTGTGGCTCAATCAGTGGGGCTCCCGTTTACCATATGGGAGGCCCCAGGTTCGGTTCCCGGGGCCTCCTGGTGAAGGCAAGCCCGCCCGCACGGCGTGGTTAGCTGACCCAGCGAGCACAAGCAGCAAGGGGGGGATAAATGAATAAATAAATAAAATCTTTAAAAAAAAAAAAAAAAAAAAAGGAATGGAGTCTTGTCATGGAAGAAAGTATTTGGGCCACATGAGAATCAAGTCTACACATGAACTGTGATCTCACTGCACAGAGTTCTAACTAGGAAACACTGCTCATCAACGACTTCTGCCTACACATTCTCACTTGAGAACCCTGTCCTCCCTGCGAACTACACATAACCAAAAGTACATTCAAATTCTCCCATGAGACAATGCTTTGGTTCTGGATTTCTGTCATATCCAGGCATCTGGGTGCAAAATCTTAAAAGTCCTCAATGATCTTGCTTTTCTCATTGGTCAACTCCCTGTTTAATTACACATTTTTATTCTTTCTTTTCTATTTCAACAGCTAACACATTCTCTCAACCAGCACCCAGTGATGGCAAGGTGGCCAGGGGACATCAACTAATCTGATAAGGAGGTCCAGGAGAGTTAGGATGAGAACATGCCCAAGGGACACCAACCAGCAGAGGCGAAAAGGGCAAGTCCTGGGTGAAACTGAGGGACAGTTAGGCAAGAAAGGGTAAGCAGGATCTCCATAGCAAAGAAGGGAGAAGTAACGGCAAATGGCTGAGACGTATCCCACGCTGCCTTGTAACAGCTGGCTGAGGTCCAGCTCCCAGACCTCCCTTTTCGTGGCTCACCTGCCTCTGGAGGACGAGAGAGGTCCTCTCCCCCACGTCTCCAGGACACTTGGGGAAAGCAGAGGCTGGGCTGCCGCTGGCGAGGGGGTGTGCAGGGTAGATCGGGGAGGGGGGAGGTCTCTATTTCGCATTAGTACACTGATTCCCAACTGGCTTCTCAACCTTCCGTGTATCTCCACATCACGCTCCTCCCAAAAGACATTTTAGAGTTTCAAAAGTGTCAATAAAACGCCAACTCAATACTTGCGAGACAAAGCCTGAACTCCTCAACTTTTAAAAGGCTTTTATGAACATTATTTCCAACACTATTTTCCAGTATTCCTCAAAAAGAAATTCTTCTGGTCAGGCAAGTCTACTCGAGACTACCCCTGGTGCCTTCCTGCCCCTCCTCCCTACCCTTGCCCATGCCAGTTTTACTTCCTGAAACATCACTCTTTTTCCCCACTTCCTGCCATAGCAAATAACCTTCAAGGCACAGTAAAATATCATTTTTTTCTACAAAGAGGACCCAGGTGACTCCAAACTACATGCTGCTTCCAGCTTTGAAACCTTATTTAATGTTCAATATGTGGTTTTGCGTGTCTGTCCCCACAGTTAGACTAAGAGCTTCCTGTGCTCAGGTCTTTTTATCTTTCACTTCTTTTTGGCCTGTCAAGTGTCCGGTACAATGACAATTTAAAAAAGGAAAAAAGAATAAAACAAGTGAGGAAAGCAGCCCTCAGCGCTTGTGAATGATCCTTGATTTTATATAAACACACACACACACAAACAAAAACCCTGCGCTTTAGTGTTTTATGTTTTATTTTATTTTTTTTTTGCATTGAGGGTGTCACCATGGATCTTCATTTTTTAAACAAGGGAATCAATAGCAGATGAGGGGCTCTTAACTTGGGGTCCATTAATAACTCTGGGAATTTTGAATATTTTGAAATTATAAACAAAGATACACAAAACTTGTATAAAAAATATGATTTTTTTTCCCTGACAAGAAGGTTCATAATTTCTAGCAAATTCGAAAGGGTCCTATGACCCTAATGTAGTGCGCTTAAATTCTAATATACATAGTTTTAATAAAATTAATTTTGGCTAAAATAAGTGGGTCACAAACCACAGAGAATTTCCAATGAAATAAATGTAAACTGATTTGAATCTTATTCAGAAGGTAAACAAGGTGGGCTGAGGAAAAATAGTTCGAAAAGTTGCAAGGTTATTTATCATCTAGCAATCTACTGAATAATCACTATTCAATACCGAATACAAGGAATTTTTTGCGTATCTGGGTTACAATCACAAAAACACAAAAACAAAAATGAAAGTATGTCTTCTAAAAAGTAAGTGAATCTAAAATTTTGGGGCAGCAGGTAGCCTCCAAATCAAACTGTACAGGGACTAATATGGACATTTCTCCATCGTGTTTCCCAGGCCCATCCTAGCATGCCCCTCAATCCCTAAATCGTTAAGGAGGTGGGCACAACGCAGCGCTCGGTCCTGGGTCACACGGGGGTCACACGGGAGAAAGCAGCGAGCCAGGCTCGCCGCGGGCCAAGGCCCTGTCAAGGCCCTCCAGGGAATACGTTTTGTACGACTCTCGCATATTCTATGGCCAAGCGTTCTTGATGTCAGAAATTTCCCTGAGTTTAAGAACATTTCCTCAAAGGTTGAAGGAGATTTCTTTTAGCCTGTAAATTAGAAGCTTCACTTCCTTGAACATCAATCTAACTCAAATGAAGAGTTAAAATGACAACCGTCTCAATTTGATAATGCTTGGAAAAGACTTCAGGGCTGGACAGCATGCTCACTTAATTTTACCTTTAAGAATCAGTTACTAAAAGCAGTTTGCTTTCATCTAATAATATATTTTTCCTTGTTTTGTTGAATAACCCCCAAATCATTAATAATAATATACATAGAATGTATAAAAATTGTGATTTTCAAAGAAAGAATAATCAGGAAAATACTTCAGGTTTTAGTGGATCTCTCAGTATCAGGAAGAAAGTGACAATCACTTCTGGGATCACAAAGGATAGCAGAAAAAGACACAGTTTGCTAGACTGTAAAAAAAAGAACTTTAACGAAATAGCAGACACTTGGTCTGAACACGGTAAAGTGGGCAATTTTCAACTGGGGATTATTAACATGTAGAAAAAGCTTACAAAGGTTCAAATACTTCTCTTGAACTTACCAGGTGTACTTGTTGAGGAGGCCTTAGAAGCTACAGGATCTGAATCTTCCTAAAGACACAGAAATACATTTAATGTTACCATATCTACCCCCCAGTTCCCAGCCCCCAAAGGGGGTCCTACAGGCAACGTTTGATAATTGCTAATCTAGTGTAATTTCTTCACTGTACATTTAAGGAAACCGAGCTCCTAAGAGACCTTAAACAAATTCAAGCTCAAATTAATAAATTTTCAACATGACTGCCTGAATCTTACATTTTAACATTTGGTAGAAAACCCTGATTATAAACTTACACTTTTGTCCTCTTTTTGTTCCGTTTCTACTGTTGATCCCTTTTCAGCAATTCTTCTCCTAGAAAGAAGGTAAACCAAAGTCTTAAAAAACGCTCTTTCTCCAAGAAGAACTTTTTTGTCTAGTTCAATTGTATTTGGAATAAAGTCTACAACTGTCTCAATTCTGAGCATGTCCACTTACCTCCTGGCCAGCAGGGCACTCATTTCTTCCATTAAACCACTACCCCCTAAAGAAAGGGGTCCGTTCCCACGGCCTGTATCTGTCTTGGAGGAAGTGGTATTCCCTCCGCCTGGGAAAGAGGCATCCTCCACCTTAATGAGAAAACACAATGTTTGTTATTTTATGACACTCAGAACTAAAGGACACATGAGCAGTACCATCAGTAAACACACCCAAAAAGCACTGCTCAAACCTTAAGAACCAATGAGGGGGGCGGCTGTGACTCAATCAGTGGGGCTCCCGTTTACCATATGGGGGGCCCCGGGTTCGGTTCCCGGGGCCTCCTGGTGAGGGCAGGCCCGCCCGCACGGCGTGGTTAGCTGACCCAGCGAGCGCGAGCAGCAAGGGGGGGATAGATGAATAAATAAATAAAATCTTTTAAAAAAAAAAGAACCAATGAGCAACAAACACTGACGTTACGCTTCAATGAGAATCCCATCGACACTAGTCAACTAACATCCCCAGTAATACTGGGGTGCTGATGCACTGAGGACAAAGCATTACTCCAGTGCCACAATATGCAAAACTGGAACCTAATCTTGAGGAAACATCACATAAACCCAAACTGCGGAAGAATCTAAGAACAGCTATGTCGTATTGTTCAACAACATCAATATGTTGAAAGAAAAATTGAGGAATTGTTACAGAATAATGTAAATGACAGCGATGTGACAACTGAATGCATCCATGACCTTGGAATAGAAAAAAGATTGCCAAGGGAGGCGGCTGTGGCTCAATCAGTAGGGCTCCCGTTTGCCATATGGGAGGCCCCGGGTTCAGTTCCCGGGGCCTCCTGGTGGGGGCAGGCCCGCCCGCGTGGTGTGGTTAGCTGACCCAGTGAGCACAAGCAGCAAGGGGGGGGGATAAATGAATAAATAAATAAAATCTTTAAAAAAAAAAAAAAAAAAGAAAAAAGATTGCCATAAAGAAGACACTGGACAATAGATGAAATTTGAATAAGGTCTGTACAGCAGTCTATCAATGTTAAATTCCCTGATTTTGATAATTATACTGTGGTTATGTAAGTGAATGTCCTTTTTCTCACAAAATACACACGGGTATTTAGGGAAATAGAGGTACGATGTGAGTGTGTGTATGTATCTATGTGAAGAATGAAACGGAATAAAGTAAATATGGTAAAATGTTAATTGGTGCATCTGAGTGATGCGTTTACAGGAATTCTTTATACTATTCTTACAAACTTTTGTAAGTTTAAATCACTTCACTTTTTTAAATCAAGGAAGTTATCATAGGGTTCATAAAATCAAAATACGGTAAATCTGATATTTTGGACATTTAGAAAGAAGATGACATAAATACACACACACACACACACACACACAACACAGTAATCTGGAAATGTATTTACCCGTGACACTTTCCTAAGTTTTGCTCCAGCAATTGCAGCTGCAAGTCCAGTTAAAGGGCGATTGTCTTCTGACATGGATCCCACAAAAAATCCAGATGCAGGGAGGGGAGGGGCAGGAGGTGGTGGGGGAGGAGGGGGTACTTGATTAGGAAGAGGAGGTGGAGGGGGGGGCGGTGGAGGCCCGGAGGATGGAAGTGGAGGGGGTGGAGGGGGTCCTGGGGGGGGAGGAAGGGCTGCTGAAGGCTGGGCAGGACCTGGTGGGAGTGGTGGAGCAGGGGGAGGTGCAGGTGGTCCCGAGACAATGCCTGAGAGAAATAAATGTTAAATAAGACCATCAACAATAGAGCTAAGAGACATTAGCTGGAAAGGAAAGTAGAATGCCATGCTATGTTACAGTGCCTCAAACATTTATTACATATTAATGATTAATCATAACATTTAAGGTATAAAAAAGATAAGTATAAAAAGATACTAAAATGTAAAGCCAAAGTATAAAACTAATTATTTTAATGTCAGAGCTTTATTAAGAGAACTGTGATCACCTAACTAGATTTTTTCGTTCATGGGGATTCGGCATATATAAACGAAATCAGTGCCTGTAAGGCTGGGTAGGGAGGCCGGCCTTCCTGAGAAGACGAGCTGGTGTGTGTGACGGCAGGACTCTGAAATAACAGAGCCTAGATAACCTGTGTGAGCCTTAAGTATTAAGACAAAGGTCTGGCGGTTTGTCGCTAGCCAAAGGGACTGGATTAGTAACCCGAAGGAGGGGTGGGACCCTAGGGTTCAGGGTTTTTAAAATATTCTTCATTTACATCCAAAATGCAGCCAGGTCGGAGACCATTACAAAGAAAAGCCTCCGAGTAACTGCCAGAAAGAGTGGAAGGACCTAACATTGGAAGTACAGCGGTTCTTTAGTCTAGACGATATGGGTACAAAGAGAAATGCTCAAATCTTGTAAAAAGGGAGTAAACAAGAACATATTTAATATCAGAATACTGGGGGTCGGATGTGGCTCAACTGGCTGGGAGTCCGTCTCCCATATGGAGGGACCCGGGTTCGATCCCCGGGACCTCCCGTTAAAAAAAAAAAAGAAAAGAAAAAAAATATCAGAATACTGAACTAACAGGTATTCCCTTAAGGCTTAAAAGTGGTATTTCAGGACAAATGAAATGCCATTTGCACATTGGGTGATAAATTTTTAAAAACTGCTAACCTTCATCAGTTGGATAAGCCGAAAAGGTAAGTTGCTGGAAGAAGCACTATGGCGTGCCGGGTGCCAATCTTCCTTAGCACACTAGCGCTCTGTGCACACGGTGGGCGGGCTTTTAACCGTGGCAAGCTGACTGAGCCTCTCTTGTACAGAATTTCTAATCACACATGCAAGAATTCTGACTTGACTTTTAAACAAATTCAGTTCATTAACAAAAATATATATACCCAGCAAGAACAAGGCTTATTACTCTATCTTAGGAACTAAGATTTTTAAAAGACGTGTCTTCTATCCAGGTTATAACACTGTCTTTGTAAATGCAAATTTGTTGTCAGACTCCTTCCTGTAACCCTACCTAAACCCTATTAAAAAAAAATAAACTGGGTTGCTAGGCATCTTGTTTACTGACAAAACCAGGCCCTTCCCTACGTGGGAGCGCTGCTCCCTTCCCAGTCACCGGGCAGCAAGGCGTGGCCGTGCACGTGTGGAGGGAGTAGCCAGCGGCTCTGCGGACTGCTCTTGCCCCCACTACCCCTGCAACCCGCTGGGCCTCGTCTTGGACTGTGGAACCCTCCGTGGAGCATACAAGCCTGCCGTCCTCGGCACCCCTCCTACAAGGCAGGCTGCCTGCGGGGTTTAGGGTGACACTGGTGTCCATATGGGGACGGCCAGCGGACTCTGGGATGATCTACCAACGACTACAGCTGGACACAAAGTGCATCTCTCAGTTTTCCAGAAATTAAAGGGAAAAAAGTTGGATCATATATTTATTGTGTGATAGATCAAATGTGTATTCAAGCAAAGCTTTCCTGGCGAAATTTGAAGAAATGTTTATGGGGCCCTTAAATATTGGAAAACACATTCAGCCACAACACTGCAAAGGATACTAAAACCTAGTTCAATATGGAAATTTCTCATATTGATCCTCCAAATGCAATTCATCCAACAGGAAAAAAAGCATTTATTTTCTACTTTAGTTTTTTAGGTCAGAAATACATGACACTGTGGCATAAACCATCCTACCCATCCTTCTAGGCGACCAAAGTTCTCAAGTGGTCAGCTGTTGGCAGCACTCACGGAAGCCTTACCCTGTTGGGCTGGAGTCTCGGCCGGCTGAGAGGCCGCCTGCAAGCCTGGCTCGGAAGCAGAGGAGTCCCCCAGCACTGAGTTTAGAGGAGTCTCAACAGAGGCAGGGGCAGCTGCAGAGGGAGAAGGGAGAACACTGGGCTTGGATGAGGGAGTTGAGGCAAGAGGGGTGCTCGGAGGAGGAGAAGCTTGAGATCCACAGTGTGCGAGTGATGCAAGGGGAGGCAGCGGAGGCGGCGGCGGAGGAGCTGCGGGCCCTGAGGTAGGTGGTGGAGACTCTGGGCACGTTACAGGGTCGAGCAGCCCGTTGGCTGCTGGAGGTGATGGAGGCAGCTGGGGCACAGGAGAAGACAGACAAACAGGGAGGACAGGCCGTGGGCCAGCAGCTTTGCCTGGGGGGCTGCTAATCATGACTGGAGGAGATGGAGGGAGGGGCGAGAAGCTGCAAGTAGGCCAGGCACAGGGCTTCGCAGCTGGGGGCTGAGAAGAGGGAGTGCTCCCAGGAGAGGAGGGCCGAGAGTTTTTGTTCACAGGACGAGGAACTGTAGCATAATGGGGAAGAACAGGGTGGAAGGCTGAACCTAAAGATGTCGCAAAACGTGTCGCTGAGTGTCGAAGTGGTGGTGTAGGGGGTGTGGAGGCAGGCGGCCCAGCGGTCACCAGCGCACTGTCGGGACTGGCCTCTGGCACTGCAGCTGAGAAGACTCTAGCGTATGGTGGAGGAGCTGCTGGAGGAGGCTGGCAACTGGAATACTCAGGAAGTGGAGCGTTATACAGGGAGCTGTCTGAAGGTGGGTAGCAGCAGCAAGGACAGATAAAAAAGGAGAGAGAAAGAGGGAGCTCGTGAACCCACAAAACCAGCACTCAGACAAAACATATAAACGCACACTACAGCTAGCACCAGAGAATCAGGCACAAGTGCAAACAACCATTTTCACCCAAGAATGTTTTAATTTATAAATACATTTTGAGATCCAAAAGAGGATGAAGTTTTCTTTTTATTCAATAAGTGGACTAATTGATTTAAGAGATTAGTTTATCCTGTATGAGAAAAGATTCTACATTTTAAAAATTTTCATTATTTAGTCCACTAAAAGGACATTCAAATTACATGGACAGACCATAAACATAAGAATAAGTTGATTTAAAAAAAAAACGACAAATAGCAAACCTGGCAAAAAATCCATTTTAAAGGGCTAGGAACCCCTTATTCAATGCTTATTTGAGGAAAGGTTGTTTTGTTGGCTGTAACCCGAGAAAATAATTAGGCAGTTAAAAAAAAAAAAGGAATGAACTCAAACATCAAACCAAGGAACAAATATTCAATCAACCCACACTGAGATTTTTGATATAGGCCATATAGATGAAAAATAAATCTTAAAATCTATAATGAATGTTGATTTTAATGAATGTTAAAATACTACAAACTTTCGGCCATATCTTAACTCTTAAGCCTTTCAATAAAGTCCATCAGATTAAGTAATTTTCACAACTTTTTCACAATATTAGAAAATATTTGCATTTAAATAACTTGTCTTTTTAGAGAGGATATTTTTCACCTACTGTTTTAATTCTTCCTTCAAAAACTTTAGAATACAAATAAGCAAATTTCTTGCTAAATGGTACTATAAGACCACTGTATTCACAAAGAGTTAAGCAATTTCATTAGGGAAGTATATTGTAAGTTCATCCAATTTTTAAAATTTCCCATAAAAACTCAATTACACTTTATCTCCAATTTATAGGGAGTTAGAACGTCATAATAAATTCCCAAGAGCAGTATCTCTAACTCTCCCAGCAATAAAAGCAATACAGAGGGAAAAAAGGAGGCTAAAGCAGTAACTGCAGTTTCCTTTTCATAATCCCCAAGCATCAGGAATGCACAACCACACGAAGCACCGTCCGAGCTCACACGCATCAGGAACCACGGCCTGTGAACGTCTTACCGGCACTGGACAGCCTGCGCTCCCTCTCCCACTCCAGCTGCTCCCTCTCCAGCTGCTCCAGGCGCTCCTGCCGCTCCCGCTCTTGTCTCTCTCTCTCCAGCTGCTCCTGCTCCAGCCGCTCCCTCTCTAACCTCTCTCTCTCCATCCTCTCCCTTTCCATTCTCTCTCTTTCCAGCCTTTCCCGCTCCAGCTCCTTTTGTCGCTGCTGCTCTTGAAGTTGCCTGAAATTAACAAAATAAATGGAATCATATTTCCCTACTACTTAGAATGTGCTTTCTTTTCTCCCATTTAATATATCATAAAAGTATACAAGGGAGTGGATGTGGCTCAAGCAGTTGTGTGCCCACTTCCCGCATGGAAGGTCCCGGGTTTGGTTCCCAGTACCTTCTGAAAAAACAAAAACAAACAATATGCAGAAGAAACGAAAGAACCAACTCAGAGAAGCTGATGTGGCTCAGCGGTTGAGTGCCGGCTTCCCACATATGAGGTCCCAGGTTCAATCCCCGGCTCTGGTACCTAAATATATATAATATAATACTGCATCTTTATTTTTCATGAGCACATAGTACCAGTCTTCAGGTGTCTACAGTTTAAGCTGTCTCCTGCAGTAGGATATAAGTTATCCTAACCTTATTACAAACACTGCAAAACACATTCACACTTCCACAACTATGTCCTAAAGATTAGTACTGACACGCAGATTTGCTAGGTGAAAAGCCCTAAATTTCTTAAGATTTCTGATAAATGTTTCTAAATCTTCTTTAGGGACAGTTAAGTCAATCAACACTCCCCAGCAGCTCAGCAGCATGTAAGAATGTTTGTTCACTTTCTTTTTTCACCAACAATAAACAGGATCATCATTTTTAATCTTTGTTTATCTAACTGGAAACACACAACATGTAAAAATTTGCCTCTATTTGATTACTTCTGAGTTAAGTACTTTGCAACTGGTTTACTGGCCATTTGTATTAATATTGTGAAGTGACTATTTTTGTTTTTTGATCTGTTTTCTTGAGATGGTCATTTTCTTCATATTTCTTCATTTCACAGAGCTCTTTTTTATTTTATGATAAAAACCCTTTGTCTTCTATGGTGGTAATGACCTGCATTTAAATCTTTATTATAGATTTTTGCTGATATAATTATTTTTGGCTTTTAAAAAAATTTATTGAAGTATCAGTCATACATAAACATAAATAGTTAAGTGTATAGTAATAGTTGTGGACTTACAAAACAAATATACATAACCTAATACAGGGCTCTCATACCTCACTCTACCACCAATACCTTGCATTGCTGTGAAACATATTTAACCAATGATTAAAGAGCTTCCTCAAACTATTCCCCTTTACCCCAGCCCCTGGTAACCTGCAATCTACTTTCTATCTCTATGACTCTGCTTATTCTAGATATTTCATATCAGTGGAATCAGACAAAGTCTGTCCTTTTGTGTCTGGCTTATTTCACTGAACAGGATGTCTTCAAGGTTCACCAATGCTGCAGCACGGATCCTTTATATGGCTGAGTAATATTCTACTGGATGGACAGGCCACATGTGTCCATCTTTTGCCTACTGTGAATAATGCTGCTAAGAACACTGGTGTACAAGTATCTACTTGAGTCCCTCCTTTTAATTCTTTGGGGTACATACCCAAAAGTGGAATTCCTGAGTCATAAGCAATTCTATATTAACTTTTTGAGGAACCACCACACTGTTTTCCACAGCGGCTGTGTCATTTTACATTCTCACCAACACTGCATGAGAGTTCTAATTCCTCTACATCCTCCTCACCAGCACTTTTTAGTTTTTGTTTTTTAAAAATAATAGTTATCCATCCTAGTGGGTGTGAAGTGGTCTCTCACTGTAGTTCTGATTTGCATTTCTCTACAGGTAAATGATGTTGAACATCTTATCATGTGCTTACTGGCCATTTGCACATCTTCTTTGGAGCAATGTCTATTCAAGTACTTTGTCCATTTTTATAATGGTGTGGTTTGTCTTTTTGTTGAGATGTAGTTCTTTCTATATTCTGGACATTAAACCCTCATCAAATATATGATTTCCAAATATTTTCCCCCATTTTGTAGGCTGTATTTTCACTTTTTAAATAATGTCCTCTGGTGCACAAAAATAGTTTAATTTTGATGAAGTCCAATTTATTTTTCATTCTGTCGCTTGAGCTTGTGGTGTCATATCTACATTCACACCTTTTCTTGATATTTATTTAATTCTTCTTTTATGCCTTAACAGTTTCCTCTTTTATTCTAAGACTTCAAATGTTAACCATGGAGTCTCTTTGTGATTTTATTAGAACCTACAGAAGCTTAACGTGTATAGCCTTAAAATGTCAGTTTGATTTTTACTTCCAAGAACATGTCTCCAAGTACCCACCTGGGCCTAAATGAATGTCTTGCTGTAAAGGTTAACTCTTACTAAAAATTTTCAAAAAGTTTTCTTAGTTTTACACATTCATATTTCATAGCATTGTGGGGAAGGTTAAAGGAGGAAGTATCGTAAAAGGCCTTTAAAAAGTACCTGGCACATAAAAGCACTCAATAACTGCGGTGTAGAAATAAGTATTTGGAGATTTCAGATTGGGACGTTCCCTGTACTGGCTAGTTCACTGGCTGGCCTAGGATCAGAGGCAGAGCTCGATGGCAGAGTGTGCAGACTCTCCTTTGTTTATTGGTTAAATCAATAAAGATCTTTGAGTGGACTTTCCAAAAACCTTCCCCTTTCGTCCTTCTTTAAGTTGGCTACTCAAAAAAAAAAAAAAAGCCCACCTGACCAACCCTCTTATCTCGAGAAACCACAGGGCCTCTCTCTGGAAATAAGCCCTCCCATCCTGACAGCGACAGCCACAGGGAAGGAGAAGGAGCCCTGGCCGTCCTGCCGAGGAAGTGCCTGCTCAGGTGCTGGCCACTGAAGAGCACGGCCAGATCCCCAGAACCTCAGCTCCGAGGTGACTGCAGGGGTGAGGGCAAGAAACTAGGCATATTCAGACGAAGGCTTTTAAGAGCAAACCAGACACAGGAGTCAGTTACTTTCTGAATAACCTGCAACTAAGGTGGGGCTTATATTAAGTTTTAAATTGTAAATTTAAAACACTCAACATGGGTTGAAAAATCAGGGCCATTTTAAATATAATCAACATATTATTCTAATTAGAATATATTTTAGTATAGAAGCCAAGGGAAAGTACTTAACTTTAGAGCACTTTAGCTTAAATACTTCAAAAAGTTTAAGTGTTTAACTTCAGCTACACCAAGAAATCTATGATAAAAAACTCCAACCTACATTGGGTCTTATGAAGGCTCCTTTTACATTTCTGTGCCAACTCTTCCTTTAATTTTGTTTTTGTGCAAATCCTATAGCTACAAACACCAGCAATTCTCTGCCCAAATCTCCCCACCTCCCTTTCCTATGTCTCAGAGACAACCAATGCCAACTCTTTGGGCCATTTCCTGTTTTTTTGACTGCAGATATTAACTACTGACTTTCTACAGGAAAAGCTTCTGGGGGAATAATGATTTCTGGTTAAATCAATATTCAGGGTTTACATCATTAACATGATAATGTAAATATTGCTCACATCTGAACCCAGTTTTCTATGACTACATTTCATTTCTTATTCAAGTTCTTAGTTTTTTACCCCCAAGTTAATGGTTGCTTCTCTAAGCAAGACGATTGTAACACAAAAAAGTCACAGGTAGAAGGCCAGGTATAGGTGAGGGAAGCCTGAAAGAATTTTGAACTAATAGTGGCATTCACAACTGAGTTATGAATGTGTCTAATTTTCTAGAGTTTTCGGTCTTTATAAAACAAAGATGTCTGCTAACATAGGGTAAGAGCACCATGCTAGAGAGATTTTCCAAGTCTGTCGACAGATAATTCAAGCAGGCAGCACATACAGCTGCAAAGTCTACTGACAGTATATTTTCTTCTGTGAAGGCAAGAGAGGAGAGTGCTGGAAGTTCCTAATTTTCAGTTTGATCACTGAAAAGATGCCCACCAAATCACTACTTTCCAAAGGAGCGTATGAAGGAGAAAACCTCTGCCCTACATACCTTCAGTGGCATGAATAATTCCCACCTAAATTGGATGGCTTATAAATGTGATTTTCATGCTTTAATTTCTAAAGCAGGATTTGGAGATCTGTTTATGGGACAGCTGACAAATTCACAAACTCTGCTTTTCTTACAACTATCACTGTGTTAATTCACATACTAGAAATACATGTGGCTCCATTTTCTAGAGTTCTATCTATAACTGACTATTTTCTTCATCTCTAACAGAATTGCCTGAAGACATTTTCAAAGTACAAGTGCCCCAATTCCAAACAATGGAAAATTCTGGCAGACTACTTTCTTTTCCTTTCCAGATCAGAATATGCATGTTTATAATAATGCAAAATTTTCTCAGAAACAATTTTATCGCACAAAGGACCAATATTATAACTATCAAGAGCATTTAAATAATAGCAGGAATAATTCCTACCACCAACAAAGTATCTCTTTCTCCCCAAAAAAGCTATCCAAAATTGTAAAAAAGCACTGGCTCACAATGAGATTAGTAACAGTTTTACATATTCAAACATGTACTTAGTTTATGCTGAATCAGATTTACTATTTTGATAAAATCAAAATGTAAATAAAAATTTAAAAGACATTTAATCTTACTTATAATGAATAGGTATTAGGTAAAGAAAATAGTGTTTTAAATTTTGACATAATACAGTAGGAGGACAGACTAAGAAAAAATGTTCTGTAATATTTAATACTTTAATACTACTGACATTTATTAGAAAATCAAATTACATACATATATTTTGATTGCATAGTGTGGGCATTTCATTCATCTGTTAGCAAACAAATCAAGAATAGATAAAAATTAATAAGGTAATTAAGTTTTTTTAAATTTATTGAAGTATATCACTCATACATGAACATACATAAACAATAAGTGTATAGTAAAAGTTGTGAACTTATAAAACAAACATTCATAACATCATACAGGGGTCCCATACATCAACCCTCTACCAACACTTTGCATTGTTGTGAGACATTTGTTATAAGTTATGAAAGAATATTGTCAAACTCTTACTGCTAAAATTATAGTTCTTATCTTACATTTGGTGTATTTTCCCCCCAACCCACCCTATCATCACTTTTCAAACATATGTAAACTTACAAACAATCATGCACATGTGCAGAATTCCCAAACAATACCCCTCTACCAACACACCACACCGTGGTGGAACAGGTAATTAAATTTTAATATGACAAAGCTCCTAAGACAAGAGATGATACTTACAACAGAAGGCGGTCAACGTTTGGTCCATCCTGTCTCGGCCGGATGCATGGAGGGCCGTGCACTTTCATTGTCCCAGCTCTGCTACTCTGCGCTGGCATCACTACTCCCCTTTTATAACTTTCAAGTAGTAGCGGTGATTTGCAAACTATTAATAGATATTAACTGAACTGAGTTCTAAGATGAGACTAACATAGCACTGACTCTTCTTTCTTAGAATATATATTGTCATCACAATTAGCTGAGGAGGGGAAATATTAATAATATGAGTAGGAACTAAAACATGAGGTGAAGAAATGACATGGACCAGCAAATTATAGTATTATCATGTTAATACACTAAAGACTTCGGACTAACACGACTTAAAACACCTGAAATAATTTTTCATTTTATCAACTCAACTTTACGGAGGTTATAAATAACAAACTTGTAACAGTAACACACGAATTAAAGCAGTAATCCTCTCCCCAACCCTCTCCAGTTCTGATTTTGCTCCCCAGAAGCAACTGCTTTCACTACTCTGGGACTTGCCTCATGCTTCTAAAGAGAGTAATTTGTTTAGAAATATTACTTCTTGATTTTACAGAATCAGATGTTTTCTACTGACGTCCTGCTACAGATGAAGATTTCCTTCCTATACACCCCTATCCCCCACAAACTTTTCCTTTTCCTTTCTCCCAATAAAGTCATTTTGGATACATCAATATCCAGTTATATTCCTGGCTGATCCTTTCTGGTGTTAAAAACGTCTTTTTCCGGTTGACTCTTTGTCTATACACCTATCCCTATTCCACCCCACACTCTCCGTCGGAACCGTAAACCCTGTTAACATGGTCAGGCGTCAGCGGACCTCCTGGCTGCTGTTTGTTTGCTTCTTTTGCTCCTGTTCTTTCCCTGGGCTTTGCTCTGGGGACGCCTGCATCGTGTTCCTGGGCTGGGCCCCCGCTCTGCTTCCCCATCCTTGGTTCAGTTCACTCCTTCATTTCATTACAGCACAGCTTCTGGGAGCGTCTCAGGAAGGACTGCAGAGGATTTAGGCTGAGGACCATGCTGGGAAGTCCAGTTCACTCTAATCACTGGTCTTCCATGTGTCATTTTCTCCTCCTTCCAGCCTGCTGCCACTCCCTCCGAGTTTGGAAACTTCTCTTTACTCGAGTATTCTGAAATACCACAGTAATCTGCCTTGGTGGCAGGTCTTTCTTTTGTTTTTCCCTCTTTTTGGGCTGGGTATTGGTGAGCCCTTTCAGTCTAGACCAGGGACTTGTAAACTATAATTGGAGGGGTAAATCTAGCCAAACCCATTTACTTAAATACTGTTTTTGGCAAGCTACAAAGGAAGAGCTGAGCAGAAACCTTATGGCCCACAGAGACCAAAATATTTACTATCTGGGCCTGTAGAGAGGGAGTATGCAGACCCCTGATCAGGCGAATCGTTTCAGGATTCCATTTCCCCACATCGCAGTTCTTCTTTTAAACCCCCTCACCCCTCGAAGTCTACTATTTGAACACTGAAGCTGCTAATCTAATCGTATTGTTTTCTTTTTCATATACCATCTCTATCAAAAGATGACTTTCAGGACCATTTCCTCAACTTTCATTTCTCAAACTTTGTTGTTGTTTTTTTAAATTAATGCTGTGTTTTCCCCAAGTACACTTTCTTATTCTCAGATAGCTTTCTTTTAAAGTAACTACTGATTTTTGCTTCACGGATGCAATATATTCTCTTAGCTCTCTGATGCTATTACAGCATTTTTCTTTTAATTTACACATACTCCATATATCCAGATATATGGTCCCTATTCCCTCCCCTCTCCTCCCTTGGTGTCGGCAGATTTGCTATATCTCCACATTTCTTATAAGTGGCACCATACTTTTCTGTCCTTGTGTTTTCCTTATTTTGCTGCGTATACTGTTTTCAAGGTTCTCCTATGCTGCAGCATGTCTCAGAACTTCACTCTTTCTTATGGCCAAATAACATTCCATTGTGTGTTATGTACTTTGTTTTGTTTATCCAGTCATTTGTTGATGGACGTCTGGGTTGGTTCCATCTCTTGGCTATTATGAATAATGCTGCTATGAACACTGTTGCAAAAGTATCTGTTTGAGACCCAATTTTCACTTTCTTTGGGTAATTACCTAGAAGCAGAATTGCTTGGTCATATGGCAATTCTACATTTAACTTTTTTGAGGAAGTGCCACACTGCTTTCCACAGTACCATTTTACATTCCCACGAACAAAAGGTTAAGAAATACGCCAAAGGGAAGCGGCTGTGGCTCAATCAGTGGGGCTCCCGTTTACCATATGGGAGGCCCCGGGTTCGGTTCCTGGGGCCTCCTGGTGAAGGCAGGCCCGCCCGCACGGCGTGGTTAGCTGACCCAGTGAGCACAAGCAGCAAGGGGGGGATAAATGAATAAATAAATAAAATCTTTAAAAAAAAAAAAAAAAGAAATACGCCAAGAACACAGAGCAAAAACAGAGGGGCAAATACAATATGAGAAAAGATATGGGTCACAAGGAAATAACTACCCTGAAAGTCCAGCACTTGACCATTAGGGTTTCCTGAAAAAAGAGAGCAGAGAAAACAGATGGAAGGAAATGGCCTGGGAAATACATTTTTTAAAAGATTCTTTGAGAGTTGTGGATGAGTCTTCAAATGGAAAAGTTCCACTAAATACTGAGCAAGGTGAATGAAAAAAAAAAATCCATGTCTAGCTACAACGTTGTGAAAACTCAAGACTACCATGGTTAGTAAAAAGGCTTAAAAGGTTTCTAGGAAGGGGGAAGAAGATTGCCTGCAAACATAAAGATAGACACTTAATGAAAGTTATATAGAAAAGACTGCAAATGTATACACCTTGAAAATTAAAGTATCAAAAGATACTAGCTACACCTTGATTAATCAAGAAATAGATATATAAACATTATTTACCAACTGGAAGTACTGAGAGTGCTCCTGGGAATCAGAACAATGGGAGGGGTGTATTGGGTAGATTTTTTTTTCCATTTTATGTGCTTCTGGAGTGTGATTTTCTTTGCCGTGTGCAAGAAAACTCACTTTTTCAAGATAGGAAGAACTGAGAGGGCTCTGTCTCTGCTAAAGACAGAAAAAGCAGCTAAGAAACTAAAGCAGTGATATATGCATGAGACAGTAAGTACTGGAGAAATCTATTACTAATGAGAAGTCAGACTATAAATTCACCAAGTTTTTAGAGAAAGAAACTAGCAAGGTGAACTTGAATAGATACTGTATGTGAAGATGATTACAGACTTGGTCAACTGAAATTGTGGGAGAAATATTAAAAAGAAGAAATGTACATTAAGGAAGAGATCTCAGGGGGTTAAACTGAGGGGTCAAATAGGGCATCCAAACTGATGAGCTTCGTAACAGGAATTCTCACTGAGGACTCACTGTTGGAATTTAAGGTCTGTGACCCTCTGAAATTGTACATGGATACTTGCAAGTAAGTATTGGGAGCGGGAGATGGTAATGCACTGCTTTCATGAGATTCTCAAAAGGGTCCACGATACCACACTTAGCTGGACACGTGGGTCTGTATCTCAGATGACTTTCAGTGCTGGAGCCACAGATTTAGAAACCATCAGCATAAAAGTTAAGAGAAAAGGACAACATCCAACTACATCATCAATTTTCCAAAGTAATAAAGAAAGGAAAAAGATAGCCAAGTGCGGAGTCTTGTATAAGAAAAAAATAAGAGATGCAGAGAAGGAGAGGCAGGGAGAAGGGTGAGCAACAGGAAGAAACTCTAGAAAGCACGAAAAGGAAGACCGTAAAGTGGCAGGTGACCAGGAGAAGGAATTTAAACTAGAAGTTGGTCCATGGCAGAAGCAACCTGTCAGGTCTAAAGGCAGATTTCACAGGATTAAAAAGGAAACAAGTAGAGGACAAAGAGAAGAAATGGAAATGAAATTAGTATTTTGAGAGACACAAACACTGATGTCTTGTGGAAGGTTTACTTAAAAGAAAGAAGAGTCTGTGCAAGATTGTGGACAGAAAAGTTTAAAAACCTAAACCAAGTTTCCAGACATTTGAACTTAACTCTTCAAAATCAGAGCTAAGGTCTTCAAGTAAACATCCCCAATTTAAAACAAACTATTTCCAGAGCATTTAGAAGCTTCCACTTAAACATAAACAGAAAAACCCCAGTCCAGATGTGCACTGCCAGGGCTCACCCTCGGGGGGGGGGGGGGGGGAATGACACAAGGCACAGGGTTTGCATAACAATTACTAAAAACTCACACAATGCCCGCTTCCAACCACAGGTGTAAGTTCTTGACAGCGATCTGTGCAGCGGAGCCCGCCTGGGACCCCACAAGCCGGCAGTCACCTGAGCATGCACTCATTCCGCAAGAGGTCACCTATTAAACACTGACTCCTCTGTTCTTCCTAGTTGTCTGCAAATATGTTACTCTCAATACCATGGTCATTTTTATTAACTACTTTTCTGTTTTTGCGTGGCTGCATGTGCATGACAGCATTATTAAATTTCTAACTTGTGGAATTATTCTGTATGTTTAAAACTCTCAATATGGAACTCAAATTATTATATCCTTCAAACTTACTTTTACAGAAGCTTAATTTTATTTATATCTATTAGGGCATCATTCCAGAGTTGAATGTTTTTTCATCAAATTCATTTTGAGAGATCCTGGGGGCCCTCCTCAAGAACTGAGCAACTATACCCCAAAGCAGCTGACAATGAACCTAACAGGAGACACCTCCGACTGTGTCTCAGGGGAACATGGCACAATTAAGACAACAGAGCAGAGAACTGAACAAGGTTTCCAAATGTGAGATCCAAACCCAAAGTCACAAGAAGTTTCAGAGCCGCAAGCCTGCTGTAGGGCAAATGCCCCGCAGCCAGAAAAATACATCTGTACAGCAGTCTATCTAACAAGGGTATTGACTTTCCAGAACAAAAAAAGGGGTGACTTAATAGTGAAAAAAGGCAACATCAGAAGCTCTAAAACGTTTTCTTTTCCTCTTCTAAATGGGACACCTGGTTGGACTGACTTAATTCAGGTTACTGAATGTACCTGAATGTTATACAACTGTTGCTACCCAGTTGGTTATAATCCAGTCTCTTTGCTAATTCAGAAAAACCTACCCCTAAACGAGGCTGTATTATAATTTCAAGTGTATTTCTAAATTGCATTGAAATTATGAAAAAGATGCCGCCCATGTTATTCAACCACACACAGAGCGTGGTCTTGTATTCCACTACGAGGCTCCCGGGCAACATCTCAGGACACTGCTATCCACTCTCTGTAAAATCAGACATGTGAAAGCCAAACTGACTTATAACTGTGTAAGAATAGATCCCTTCAAATCTAAAGACATTTTGGATTCTATTGAGTGTATTTAAAATATTTTATACTCACCATGATTATGATTTTTACCAAAAAAAAAGATATGAAATTTTAAATATCTGTGTCTAGCATAATCATTATCTGCTTATTAATGGTGATTTCAAAGGCTTAATAAGAACAAAAGTTCTGACTTTCAAATGGCTGGTGAAACATAATATCTTTCAATATTAGGATGTTCATAGTTCAGTCTTCTGCAGTCGAAAGAAAAAGTCCAAACAACATGACTTTACCTTCTCTGAATTTCCAGTTCTTCTTGTGATGGCCCATTCTGTACTTGGGTGGGTAGCTGGGAGTTCTGTCTAGGCAATGTCGGCCCTGTGAAGGGAGGAAAGTATCACAGATGATCAATATCTTTATATTTAGCTGAGTAGAGGGATAAAATAATGAGAATAACATAAAACTGTCACATATTTACAAATGTGTCTTTTTTTTGTCTAGCAAAATAAAATATAAGCTTTTACATAACACACAGCAAATGAAAGACGGCAACATAATTCTGTCATCATCTCCAGAGGCTTAATTGAAACAAATGGAAAAACATCAGCAGTAAAGGAAAAATAAACATTTATATGAAGAGCTTGAGTAAAACAAGTGTCCAATGAGCATCTGAATAGGCATCTGAGCTTGACGTTTTCTAGGACAATGAAACATTCTCTTTGGGGTAATTATTCATGAAGTGGAGTGGGAAACTTAAATGAAAAATCAGAATTCAAAAACTCACCTAAATAGAACACTGGAAATGAAAAACAGGAGAGAGAAAGCATGAGAACCATATTACTAGACTGAAGTATGCTAATGCATTTTATCAAATTTGCTCAATTTAAGCTGCCAGTTTTGTTTAATGGCCTGGCATTTCCAGTACTGGTGAAAACAAACATTTGTTAAGTTTCCATATAATAATTAACCTATTTATCTGAATTTTTAATGTTACAGGGGCAATCTTAGTAACATTTCATTTGGGGTAAAGAAAAAAAAATCCACATTTGAGCCAACATGCCCCTGTCATGAGAAACTAATGACCATCGAGTCCCCATGTAACCGTGTGCCATGCAGACTCATTTTTAGCTAGACAGAATGCCACTAAATTACGGCTATCTTAATGTCACTGGCTGTAAGAATTAAATGTCATAAAATGAGATAAATAAATATTGGAGCTGATATATAATGCCGAGAGTTAGAACAGAACCATCTTAACATCTAATTCAGAAAAGGAGAGACTAAAGGAACAGCAGCTGTCTCCCCTCTTGGAGAGGAGTGTGAGTGATGAGACGCTGTGCAGGCTTCTCTATGCTGGTGTGCCAGAGAAGGTCCCTGGAAGGGATAACTGCAAGCCACTAGTATAAAAACAGTTAATGAATAAATGCTTCAGTGTATTAGAGCTAATTCTTGTAATCCATAGAAATTAACAGCACAAAATATCTGTTTTATACTAGTGGTGTAGACTTTACAAATCAAAGGATAAAATTTATTAGAATGTAATACAGTACTGTTATATCCTGAGTATAAAAAATCAGAAACAATTTGATCTAAACTTACCTAATAACTTTTTTCCTCACTTCTTACAAATGATTTTAGATTAATCATTTAATTTGTCTTCTAAAGACAAATTAGATGAAAATTGCAGTGATATATTTCATAGAATTCTTAAGAGCCTACTAGTTTGAATAACTAAATAAAGGAAATATAATATTTAATGTCATATAATCAAACAAAAATGAGTTTTAAAATGAAATACTTAAATGTTTTGCATAAATAAAAATATGTAACTGTTGTCAAGTAAAAAGACTGGAATTCTTTCCTTGGGAAATTAACATAATAATGTAAAAACAGGCCAGCATATTAAGCCATACAGTAATGTTTTTAATAGTTTACAGGGAAAAGCTGTCCCTTCGGGAAGAAGAAGGGGAACAAATATGTGAAGTGTTAGGGTAAATTCAAGAAAGTACAAAATATTTGGAGGAAGTATATTCAAAGCTACATTTATCCAAAACTATTAAATGAAAGCATTTAGCAGGGGCAACTTGCAAGACCATTATGGTTTAATTATTTTTAAAATAAGTTTTATTTGAGTATTTAAGTGAAAACCTCATGCTGCTTAAATAAACAGTATCAGTAAGTTAGGTTTGTTTGGCACCCATCTCAAAAACTGCAGCTGTACTGCTCACACCTAGGACAGGCATCATCTCATTGATAATGTTAATGGACTAAATTCATCAGTCAAAATATATCAATGTAAGTTCTAACACAAACATAATTTCAAGAAAAATGTCAAAATTTCAACTTAATCTTATTGTTTTTTTTAAACAGGGCTGTTTCCTTTTTTAAAAAACTAACAAAAGTTTGCTATAACTCACAAAGAAATTAAATGGGAATAAAGATCTTTTAGCAAATTTAAAAATGGTTACTCAGCAAACCTGTTTAGGAAGGAGGTTTAAAAACTATGAGCAACATTTTGTGTCTAACATCATTAACTATAAAAATAACTTACTACAGTTTATTCATGCAGCTGAGAAGGAAAAAATAAATAAAAGAAAAACTTTTTAAAAATGGGGGAGATTTGGTCTAAGATGCACTCACAATTCCTCTCTACCTGGCTGGGGAATAAAGCCGGGTTTTCTGCCCTTCCACAGACACTCCTCAACTTGGGCAGGAAGACGCCCTCCCCGTGGCATTTCCTCACATCCGGATCTAACCTGGGTGTTTTGTTTGTTTGTTTCTTTTCCATTAATACTGTCAAATTAAGATAATAAGCACACTGGAATTTATGTGCATTTAAAAAGTAATATAAGCATACTGCAAGCATTAAAGGAGAGTTTCAGGTGATGATGAACTCCTGGTCTGTGACTTACATTTTCCCTCCTGTTGAGCACTCTAACAGGCTGTGAAGCTGGTAAACCAAAGGCATCACACACGATGCGAAGCAGCAGCCAGTAGGCAAGGCTGCCAGCTGCCACTACGCTTCTGGAACATGCCTGTCACTTCACACAGGAAGCGGGTTTCTGTTCTTTCCTAGCCATTTCAGTGAGCAATGACAATATTTTATGAGACTTAACAGCCCTCTTCTGGGGGAAAAAAGAGAGAGAAAAAGAAAGAAAGAAAGAATAAGAAACAACCAAGGTTGAGAAAGACGTGACCCTATTTTTTCCTACTCTATAAGAAGGAAGGACAGTAGCTCTCGGGGGGGTGGTAGTTTTCTCGCTGTTTTACTGTCCCAGTGCCAAAGACAAGGGGTGATCCTAACCTGTCCTGGCTAGAAGAAGATATGCACACCTCTTCCTCTACAGCAAAGCATCTGGACTACTTTACTGTTTCTAATAAAAGAGAATGTGGCAATGCCGCTGATACAGTACCCTACAGATGATGGATATCAGATTTCATTATTTCTCTAAACCAGAAATGGCATTTCAGTCTTGGCTTCAATACTGAGTTTTGGCTAAAGCACATTTTACTTACTGTCACATTTTAATTTTCACAAATAAATCTAGTTTCACACTTAGCCACAGACTAAAAATGAATGACTGAAAGACAAATAGGTGTATAATAAATATACACAGTGAAATAACGTTTAAACTTAGCAGGGTGGTGATTATGCTGTTTACACATAGTTAAATCAATAAAGGTAATATTAGGAGATATATGCTTTTTAACACATTATTTTACAACTTTAAAAAATTCACCTTTATTATGGCCAAATCAATCTTTTCTCTGCAATTGGGCAGTTGGGCATCTATTATTTTGCAGGTGGACCTCAATATATTAAGTAGCAAGGTATAAATATATATAACATCAAGCAAGTTTTCAAAATGAGCTAAAGAAAGTCCTAAACACAAATACAAGTAATTGTTCATGGGTAGCTCCAAAGATGGCCTGGAAGACTGCCCGGGAGGAGGCAGCAGAATTAGAAAGAAATTCCACAGTATTTAATCGTGGAACTGGGGGGCGGCTATGAAGAGCCACACAATAGGCTCACAGCTCTAACTGTAAACTGGAACAATCTAAAACATAAATTTAGGTGACTAATTAAAAAACATATAAGAATTTTAATTTTTAGAAATTTAGAACACATGCTTCTTTGCTTAAAAACCAGTACTTTGAGTATGTACATAAATTTAAAAATAATTCTCTTTAAAAAGAAAAAGCATCAGTAAAACTGAGGAATCACACTTAAAATTTCTGAGTCACAGGATAAAATGCATGCACAGAGCAATGTTCTAAACTGCTTATATATAAAATTTTAGCAGTACAATTTTATAATTTATCTCTTATAAAGTAACCTGCCTAGTCAAAGTACACATAAGTAAAAACAAAACGAAACAAAACAAAAACAAAACAAAACAAAACATTCAAAGAATTAAGTCACTTTTTGGGACTTGGGTTTTCAGAATGGAAAGTTCTAGCATCAAGTAGGGATGAAAAGGTAAGAATTCAAATGTATACATATTTCCTTCCTTGTATAAGGACAAGGAGATATTTTTATCTGATAATTGTCTCTAATTTGGGTGGACAGTGACGTATCTGGTTTGTCCATGCAAACAATGCACATTATGTGCACACGTGTGTGTGAGAGTGAAAGGAAAGACTCTGTCAGCCTACCTGTGTCATAAGCCACAGACATTAACCTACAGAGCAGGAGGAGAGGAGGCTGTCGATGAGAAACCTACCTGTTAAAGCAAGAAAAGGCTTACATCTGCCTCAACATGCAAACCTAAAACTAATTCAAGTAAATGTTCCCTTCAGAGAAGGTACATTTATATTCCCAAAATCACATTAAGATGGATATAATTTTTTTCTGTAAATTCTAAATTAAAAGTTTGCTCCCCAACAAAATAGTTAAAAACAAACAAACAAACAAACAAAAATCTCCTGTACACTTGAAGAGGTGGACAAGAATTAACTGTCTGATCCCAGCTCTACTTAGATCCTCAGCAACAAGTCAAGTCCAAAGCTGACCAAACACCCTACACGAACCACAACAGATGTCACGACACAAACAGGCGCTCGCGGGCTCCCCGATACCACAAACCAGACCATGGCCTGAGGAAACAAAAGGCATGGCAATGGGCAGTCGCATGTATCACAGCATGGAAAGTAATGTAAACATAATGTTGCTTACCACAGAAAATACATCGCAAATTAGTGCTGTCCTGGGTAGCAGCAACCTTGCTCTGGGCTGCAACAGACACCTGGTGTTAGAGGCTGCAAAGGACAACGGGCGCCCGAAGAGCTTCACACGGACTAAAAGGCTCAAAATGTATTTACACACACGTCCTATCTAGATCCTCATCCTGGAATCTCTGTAAGTTAATACAAAACGTATCCCTTTTAATATAAGCTTCTTGAAAAGTTTTGTCTGTAATTTTATTTGTGGAAGCACTCAGAGAACAAAGGAGGCACTAACACACAGCGTGACTGCTTCCTCAGTTACACAGAGTGTGACAAGTTTCAGGGCAACATTTTGAAAAGTATGGAGGAGGCATAGGGAATCCAGAGCTATGACCACTAGAGCTAATTTCATTTACCCTCTTTCAGTATTATTCATTTAGGAAAGTTCATTTGAAAACATTTCCGAGAAATGCTTAAAATTAACCTAACACAAAATTTTCTCATTTCTACTGGTTGAAAAAGAACAAAGCCATTAATAAACAGAGCCTATAGCAGTTAAGAAGTTTTATAGTCATTAATGTAAAATGAAAATATCTTCATTTGCTTGCTATGAAAAATCAAAGCTATCCAATATTTTCCCAAGCCACATTTTCCTTCCTTTTCTTAATATGTGTGTATGTACACATATTTGACAAAAACATTTATTTAAAATGTGTGCTACATAAAAACAGCCATTTAATATTTAGTTAACAAATGTTAACATTTAGCTTAAGTGTTAAATAAGCAAACTGTCTTTAGGAGGAAAAAACTCAATGAGAAGAAGGTGACAATTTATGAAAAGTGGAAGGGCTTATCCAAAATCAAGGTGACACTCAAAATTGGGATGGGAAAAACAAAATAAAATATTTTTCTATATTTATTACATTAATGACATCCAAAACATCACATCAATATTCTCTGTAAAATGCTTTAAAAAGAAAAAGTATTTTCTGCATGGAAAAGATTTATTTTTCCTTTGGTATTAGCCCAGAAAAAGTTGATGGGTTAAACTACATCAGCCTAAGAAAGACTGCATAAGGCAAACAAGACAGTATTTTAGATTTCCCCCAAATCATATTTAAGTATCTTTAAGTAATTTAACTTATGCTAACTACAAAAGTTTCTATAAAATCAGAACCAAGCTAATTTATATTTAAAGAGTGCATATCTGAAAATGAAAAAGTCTTAAGTAATCAAAAGAAGTTTTGATCATTTTTTAGATTTAGACAATATAATCCAAATACAAGTCTTACTTTTAAAACTATCACATCACATATAGCAGATATTGTTTAACTAACTAAATCAGATTGGTAAACCTTTGCTAAGTACTTCCAACTACCCAATCTATTATTATTAAAGTTGCATGCACAAAATTATTTACAGTAATGACATAAGATACAAAAAATCCACAGGCATACATATAAATGATTTCTACCAAGCTAATTAGATCATTCCAGAGGAGATAACTTTTTAAAAATTTCAGTAATTCTGTTTTAAGTTTAAACTGCTTTAAAAAATCTGTCTTACAGATGTTTGTAAATGACTACTTCCATAAAACCTTTATTAAATGAACATGCCTAATGTTCAGGCTTTACCCTTCAGTTTTTAAATCCATATTTAAAAGGAAAAAGACATAATGAAAATATAAATGCTTACAAGAAAAACTTGAGAAATTGTCTCATCTCTGACAGCAAAGAAACTGCCACAGCCCATTAACAATCATTCTGGCAAAAAGTCATCAACTCCCTCCTGACAACTGTCAAAATGCGGGTAAACTATTCTTATTGTATAAGACAAAACACTTTCATCACACCCCAATCTTTCCCACGATTTAAACTGTTATTTAACATTCTTCCACCTAGTATCTTTAAGCATTTTCTTTCTACTGTCTTTTATACTTCATACTACCAAGTAAAACACTGATCTAAATTCTGATAAGGCTGCTTGAATTCCACTGCAGTTTGCATTTCCTGAAGATACAAAATTATTCACTCCATCACATGCAAAGGCTAAGAGCACTTGAGCTTGATGCCGAGGCCATTACTTTCTTCTTAGGGTGCATGCATGAGAGCTATGGGGAAGGATGTCCACTGCCCAGGTCTGCGTGCCATTTAATAATATGATCGTTTCAGCTACATTAGTTTTAGGACTATGTTCTAGTCACCCTACATTTTACTAAGAAAGGACATTTCTCTTTAAGTTAGCCATATTAAAATAGCCTCAGGGCTGAGAGAAATCACGGTGAGTCAAAAAAGGAAGGCATGTACCTTCTTGGTAAAACACATCCAAATTGTAAAATTTAACATCCACATTAGACTTCCAGAAAAGAAAACTGCCCATCCCTACCAGCTACTCCGACTCTACACCAGTGCCCTCACCTCCCCTCCTGCTGTGAAAGCACCCCGCGGCCCAGCTGGCGAGGGAGCCCGCTAAGCAGGGAGGTGCGGGCGCCCGGCTTGGCCTGGCTGGCTCCCATCACCAGGAGCTAGGCCCAAGGTCATTTGCAATGGGGGCATCAGCGCCTCCGCGCACCCTGGAACTGAGCACTCAGCACACAAACGAGACACCCTCCACACATCCTGAGAGCTGCTAGTCCTCCTAGAGACCCCTTCAGAGCGCTGCGCCCTGCCAGCCCCCGAGGCCCCCGGAGCAGAGGGAGGGGCCCTGCGCTGCAGAGCGAAGACTCGGTCACCTTCCACCCCAGCGGCGGCATGGAACATTCTCAAGGTATTACTTCAAAGTCTGTGTTAAAAATACATAATTAATAAAGGGAAATCTTTATATATCTCAGGAAATAGAACATGAGGATCTGCAGCCACACATGCAAAGAAGCCATCATATAGTGTCTCATTTTTTTTAACCCAATCTTAACTGTATGTATGACTTTTTCTTCTCCCTTCCTCCCCCAACTTAGGGCCTCAACTGCATTTTAGTCCCTTCTAAGCAAATATGAAAATGACTGCTAACAGCTGATAAACCACTAATTTACGAGGCTTCACTGGCAATAGATTCAGCAAGCCTCACACTACAAGACGTAAGAACCTTGAAAACATGCTAAATATTTACACACTGTATGATTCCGTGTGTATGGAAAGGCCTGAATAGATTAGTGGTTGTCAGGGGGCATACAGGAAAATTGGAGGGGGGACAGCTAAAGGGTATGTGATTTCTTTTTGGAGTTATGAAAATATTCTAAAATTGATTGTGGTGATCATTAAACAACCCAGTGAATATACTAAAAACCACAGAATTGTATACTTTAAAAGAATGAAATGCATAGTATGTGAAATATAGCTCAAAAAGCAGCTACAGAAAAATTAAATACCCTGCTGAGCTACTTTTCTTCGTCTCAGAACTGTTTATTACAAAGTTGAAAAAATATCTAAATGCCTATCATCATTCCTCTATGAAAATATTCAAAGTGATGACCTCGGGGTGGTTTTTACTTTGTTCTTTATGCTTTTCTGTATTGCTCTAATTTTTATAATAAGTACATAACTTTATAGCCAGAAAAAAAGAAAACACCTTCATCTGAAAGACAAAATGCCATGCTGGGAATCAGAGTTCCATTAACGAAGAACAGTTCTGTCCAACAGAGAAGAGGAAGGCGGCCCTGGCGCAGGCCCGGCGCCTGGAGGGCGGCACAGCAGGACGCCCTGTCCAAGACCAAGCCCCGGAGCTGGGGGGGGCTCGCCACGCTGCTGCTGAGCAGGAATCCAAACCCGAGGGACTCCCCGGGAGACTCTTACCACGGATGGAAAGGCAGCGGCCGGCAGAGGCTCTGAGGGAGGCGGAGGGGAGAATGGGAGCTGTCCCGCCTGACAATGCAGGGCGGATACAAGCCTGCAGGACGGAGCGCAAACTATAATGTGAAACGTGATCCACAGTTAGCAGCAGTGCTCCAGTATGTGTCCATCAACTGTGACACACGTCCACTCTGATGAGGGGTCTTGTTGATGTGGGAAGGTGTGGGAGGAGGAAGAAGTGGGGCATATGGGAATCCCCTACATATTTTATGTGTAACATTTACGTAATCTAAACCTTCTTTAAAAAATAAAAAAGAATTATTTAAAGAAAAGCATATATAGATAAAAGAAATACATGGAGAGACAATTTTTAAAAAAACAAAAAAACCAAAGGGATTCCTGAGTCACGACTGAACATACACCCATCCAGGATGCTTCATCCAAAGCCAGGACTCTGTTTAGTTTAAAGCCGGCTTAGTTTAGTTTAACTAGTTTAGTTTAACTAAACTAGGACAGCTGTCTCCTTTTCCATGGAAACCTACTGCCCTTACTCTTCTCTTTTTCTCAGCACAATAATTCATGATGGTTCATCAGTGAAACCAAGAAAGCAACTTCTACCTGAAACAATGCAGGACAACTAATATCTAAAAGATAAAGATGTCCAAATTTATTTTTTGTAATTCAAATACATTTATAATTTTATTAAGAGAACAGTTTTACATAACTATTCTAGGGACAGGTGTTAGACAGGTGGTGTATAGTATATGGTAGTTACAATTATCTATTACTGGCATAACAAATTACCCCAAAACTTAGTGACTTAAAACAACCACTGTTTTATTATATCTCACAATTTTGAGGGTCAAGAATTCAGGCTGGGCTCCACATGGCACTGGCTGGAATCAGTTGGCATGTTCAGTTGACAGCTGAGCTGGTCTGAATGGTCCAAGACACGCCCCTCACGTGCCTGGCACCTTGTAACATTTTCTTTTAGAAGCATGATGTCCATTGAAATTTCTCCTCAGTTTAATAGTATAGCATAGAAATTGCTATAAAACCAAAATACGGCCTTCACACTTGTGCATTTGTGTGGCACTGAAGGCTCTAGCATGGTTAAGAGGACTCAATGCATAATATTTGGCAAGTTCTACTCCCCACCTGTCTCCTTCCTAGTTACCTCCCAAGGAAAGAGCTGCTAAACAAATTGACGTGAGCCTATGATATTCCTGGGGGCGTATTTTTACAAATAGACATTGTTGCTGTATTAACAGGTTATTAAGGGTGGGAGGTGTTGGATGGAGATGATGAGAACATAAACTTGACACTTGTTATTTCAGTAGTTATGTTCCATACACTGAATTGGTGAATACCGAACCATTGACCTAGGGGAAATAGTGTTAAGTTCCTGTGAGCCTCTGGTCACAATATTTTTGTCAACCAATCAATACATAGCCTTGTTTTATATACATTTCTGTTAAAAGACACCTTAATATATATTTCTTACAAGTAATTATATGCAATATTCCTGATAAAATAGTTCAATTACAGCAAAAAAAAAAAAAAAAAAAAGAATAGTTTTATTGAATACATAAAAATTAAATAAACTGGGTTTATCTCACATTGGGTTTATTATTAAATAGGATTTAAAAGATAAGTTTCAGTGTGTGCTGTCAACAAGGACATAAAAATGAACATTCCACAAATTGAATGTCATTAACCTTAGACTCTAAAATGCAATTATATCATAATGATGTAGCTTTATTTCACTACTCTTTTAAAACTATGCTTTTTATAATTGGTAGACCATATATTTGGTATGTCATTTCAAACAATAATGTTATTGTTTAGATGAAACATCAGTATAGTCAGACAAATAAACAAAGAAAATGAAAAGGCCATCATCTATGTTGTCAGACTAAAAAAAAAAAAAAAAAGAAAAGAAAAAAATTCAAATTAGGAGTAGCACCTGGGAGGCAGCTGTGGCTCAATCGGTGGGGCTCCCGTTTGCCATGTGGGAGGCCCCGGGTTCGGTTCCCGGGGTCTCCTGGTGGGGGCGGGCCCGCCCGCACGGCGTGGTTGGCTGACCCGGCGAGCGCGGGCGGCAGCGGGGGGGATAGATGAATGAGTGGATAAAATCTTTAAAAAAAAAAAAAGGAGTAGCACCTTCCCATTCTTATTTAAGAACCAAGCGCCACTCAATAAAGCACTTCTTTTTCAGGAAAACTGCATGCAACACTTATTACTACATTTTAAATGACTTTTTAGTATTTTAGTTCAATCCATGAGCTTATATAGTTCTACTTTCTTCTTAAGACATTTTCCAAATTAAATCTTGGTCTTTACTGTCAACCTCCTAAAAATAAAGACACACAAGCAGCAAGCACTTCATTTTTATTTAGAAACAAAACAAAACACTGGGAAAAAATTCAATACCAGCAGGAGCCCAGAAGGAAACACAATATAAAAGCCCACACCAACTGGTGGGGCTGAAGGGCCTTCCAAGGTATGTGCTGAGTATTACTTTACATCAAGCCGCCTGCCTCCCTGGACCTCAAGGTGTTCGCAGGTACAGCTGTATGACATCTTCATACCCAGCAACCAGCATACTGTTTGGCATATAGCAGGTAACTTATAAATTTGTTCCACTAAACTGTCCTTTTTATAATAGAATTGCTGCAATTTGAAACAAGAAGTTAATGAATGTATACTATGTGCGAGCTGGATTCTAGGTACCTCTACATACATCAAACCACCAAAATAATGCAGAGAATGCATATGAGAATAAGTTAATCTATATATTATAAAGGTAACAGAGAAATATGCAAAGTAAGAAATGCTTAAACAAAAATCAAGAAAATAAAATATACTTACACCGAAAAAAATCTTTGTGTTCACGTGTGTGTGTGTGTGTGTAATTCCCATAAAGCCTAACTCTGTAATAATCTAAAGAAATCACACCAAAAATCTAGATCTGACTATTTTAATGGACAGTAAGGACAGGACTGCACAGCTGCTAGGAAGAAGAATAAACATTTTAAAAGTAAGAAGCCTGGTCCACAGCCACTTCCCAGAGACAAAAACCAGGTGGAGGCAGGCTCCTTCTCCAAGGCAGGGCGTAGGTGCAGTAGTAAGGATTCCCTGAGAAAGCAGTCTGTCCATCTCGTCCCCAACAACAGCTTAATGCGAGACTTGTGTATTTAAAATATCACTATTCACAGAAGACAAAATGCACAAGAAATGCTGGTGCAAAGTCCTAACACTCATCCAAATTCATACTTTAATGAATAAAATAAATTTTGACAGAAAAATAATTATGGGGCTAAGTGACAAGGTGGACTTATCACAGAGCCCTGAAAACCTAGCTCACGTCAGGGATGTGAAACTTGAAGGTTTTAACGGTACTATCCAAACTGTGACAAAGGTACCTACTTAACGAACAGGTTCAATTCAAGCAGATTTCCCAAAAAACAAAAACAAACGAACAAAAAAAACCAGCATCCCTTCAGAGCAGTATAACTGCTATGGTTTCCTAAGAAGAAAATTACAGGACCAAACATCTATCCATGTATATAATACTATAGATTATCACTGACACATTAAATGTTAATGGGACCTGTTTATGAATTGCACGTTTCTTAGTCCAGATTAATGGGGCTGTACACTCCATTTTTCAAAAGTGTGTATGTGACTTTTGACCTGCTGAAAGAGATGCTTCAAATCATCTGATCTTCACGTGCAAGCAAAATCTGCTGGTAGGTGCCACTACATCGACACTGCCACTGACTTTGGTTCTGCTACATCTATTCATACGGTCCAGAAATACACAGCTTAAATTGTTTTTAAAAAGTAAGGAGGAGAATACATGCCCCAAGTCTCTCAGTGCTTGGGAGAAGAGAGCCCAAAGGACCAAGGCCGGAGAACGAGCTTTCCCAGGCCTGCTGGCTTCTCCATGGAAAGGGAGAAGACCACTGAAGAGAAAGAAATCTAAAAACACAGCAAATTTTCACAGAAGTAAACTGGCAAAATTGTTTTGGAAAGCCACCTGGTAAAATATATATCAGGAATCTAGATTGCACATGTCCCTTGATCCTATGATCTATTCCTAGAAATGTATCCTAAAAGAAATCGTAAAAGTAATTAAGATTTACATATAAAAAATTTACCAAAGTATTAACTATGAAAGCAAAAACTTAGAAACCATAATTAGGGGAATAGTTGAGTAAATTATAGTACAGATCTATAGTGGGATATTATCTAGCTGTTAAAAAGGGAAATTATAATGAATTCTGCTATTAAAGTAAAAATGATTATGATATAAAGTGAAAAGAATCAAGACATAAAACTATATAGAGCAGTAAGCACTCAAGTAGACAAAGTTAAAAAAGAAGTAACAAAATTGATATCAGCTGCCCATGATTTTCTTCAAGGACAACTGCATTTTATCACCCTTCCCTCAGCTAAATGAAGACAAAAAAAAAACAGAAAAACAATCCCTTCTCTCCAGGGCTCTTGGATGAACTCTTCCTCCTCACAGGTGGTCCCCCAGGCTGGGCTGGGGGCCCTAAGTTACGTGTTTTCACAACATCCTGGATGACTCTCTGCGCTGGGAACAACACACTTACTGGGCTCTGGGCTTCCTGCCTAACCTTCTCACCTACTATGTGCGCACAGGGGTTCATTTAGTGCGTGTGTGTTTAAGGGGTGGGGGACAACGGAGTAGGGCAACCAAGAAAGCTTAAACAGACCAGAGAGATGGAGTTTAGCCAGGGGAAGAACTGTGCATCGGAAAGGACGGGGCGAGCGGTCTGTTCCCTGCAGAGTCCAGAGAGGCTGGCCACATCAGGGATCTGGACTCTGTTCTTGCACAGCAACTGCAGGCTGCTGGGTCCACTGGGTCCACGGCCCCACTCCACCTGCCCATCTACACGAGGCTGGTTTTAGGTACGTCTGCAGAGACTAGGGACCCAGTGCCTGGGAAGGAATGACCCTTGGCCAGTCAATATCTTCCCACTGGGGATGTAGGATTCTAGGGCTTGAGGAAAACAAAATCAACGGGGAACAGTGAATCTTCCTCTGAGCAAGAAAAATGAATCCTATATGTTTTGTACACTATTATCACAATAAAGATCAGGACAGGATTTGCAAAGGAAGGTCTTGAGCAAAAATTAATTTTTTTCCTACATAAATGGCCACTGTCATAGCCAAATGCTCCTGAAAATTTCCAGATAACAGAAGTCACTAGTTTTCTAGTGGGAATCATTTCAGGAATTGCAAATCTTTGAAATGGCACCTCTCCCTTCTTTTGAGAACTATTTTTGGTGTCTTCACATTGTACTTGCTTGTTCCTCTCATACTACTCTGTAGTCACTCATGGTGCTGACACTGCCCTGCAGATATTTCTGATGATGTTTGATATTCTCTACACAATTAATAGCCCTTGAGATCAGTAATTTTGAATCATTCATTTTTGTTTCTCTCTAAGCAAGTAACACAGTACCTTGCACAGCATCTTAGTAGGAGGACAACTCAGCTCACTGTGACTTCTCTCTCTGATTATAAGACCACCGACCTCTTAGAAACCTTTCATGGATGAACACAAGTTCACAATATTCTTTACGTATCTAGTGCTGGTTTCAGAGATACCACTATTAAAACCACCTTCAAAAGAATGATCAGAATGTCCCTGCACTACCTTGGTCACAGAAACAGCAAGGCCGACTTGGTGTCAATGCACCAACCTGCACTTCTCTTTGCTGAACCCAGGCTACAAAAGCATTTCCGAAAGCGAGGTATAGAAACCTGAAGCAGGCTTGGCTGCTGCTGTACGCTGTGGCTGTTCACACAGAGCACCCACAGCAGCACTAGATCCTACCCTGTAGAGCAGCCCTCCCACGCTCACCCCGGGATCTTGTTCAGAGATGACAAAGTCCTACAAAGAAGTATGGAAATTTTTTTATTGTTTAACATTTAGCCAATGCTTCTCCAACTTACAGGAAACAAATGTGATTAAAATTCATGAATGCAAGTGAAGTAATTGTATGCAAATTACTATGTGTGGCCTGTTACCATTTGCATCCAGGAAAGCAAAATCATGGCTGACATCATAGAGTCACCGAAGCACCATTAAGTAAACTTCCAGCTTATTGGGTTCGATCCCCGGGACCTCCCAGTAAAATTAATATATATATATATATATATATAGAAGGCGCATGGGCTGCCAGGCTCTGTGTGCCGGTGAGCCGCCAGGCCCCGGGAGCCATGCAGCAAGATGATGACCTAACAGGAGAGAGATGCAGGGGAGAGACAAGACGAGATTTCCAGAAGGTAGGAGCCGAGGTGGTGCAGGCGGCAGAATACCTGCTTCCTACATTGGAGGTCTCCAGGATCGAATCCTGGTGAAGACTGGAGGAGGAGGATGAGAAGAGAGGGCAGGAAACAGACACAGAGAATTGCCCAGCAAATGGACACAAAACAGCAAATGGGGAAGGGGGGGGGTTTAAAATGGATAAAGTAAATAAATAAATCTTTAAAAAATAATGATAATAAATAAATAAATCAAAGAGAAGTGAAGTCACCAGCTAGACCTATATCAGACACACATTACTATAAGATGCCTAACTGCAGAGAAACAAGAACGAAAGGCAGACAGAATACAGTGCCTGTATGACAACAAACTTCAGTTTAAAATAACTTGAAGATTATGAAACCCAGGTTTATCACAGACACAGTACTTGCCTCTTTTAATCATTTAATCATTTCCATCACGGAGCAGGACAAGAGATCCTAAGTCTCACAGCATAAGGCTAAAGCCGTGCTCATGAAAAATGAAACACTAGACTTAGTAACGGTCAAACTAAAGCAGCTTTCCCAAACGCTCAGTGATCAAAACTGTAAAAGCCATAGGAATAAATATTTTAGAATTCACTGACACAGTCTAAATAATACGACATAAAAAGAGAAGCCACAAATGTACCGAATAACTAGGAACCAGAACGACATGAATTTAAGAGGCAGAGAGAGACAGCAACAAGCTACACTGAGCCAGTGAGAAGGGCTTGAGAAATAAGCGCCTCTCACGTAGTCATTTTCCGATCCCAGTTCCAGCTCTATAAGGTGAATGGGGGCTCAGAAGGCAGACGCAGAAAGGGAAGCCAAGGAAAAAGAAGAGAAAAACAGCAGTCTTCCAAGAGAATTTCATCCTAATGCCCTAAGGCGTCCACTGTAGGTAAAGAGCTAACTTCTCCAGCAGCAGGTCTTGTGCTGGAGGGCTGATTCTCTCACAGAGCTCTGGCAGAGAAGGCTGGGTGAGAGGCTGCAAGCTGAGGCTGCCCTGGCCTCCACGCTGACACTAAGCCTGCCCAATGAAAGTGTATTTATCATTAATCTTTGTTCTTTCAAAGTAATAAAAGATATATAATTGGTCATGTTCAATTCAGATACTGTGACTAACTTTCCTTTTATGTATCTGGCACAATCACACGATTCTGAAATTTTTAAAATGTCAACTAACGGTTTAATTAGTTTTAGACAGGAACCTCTGAAGAGCGATAAATCACAGCCCCCCAAAAGAAGTTCGGTGTTTGAGCCAATAGACATAATCCTATCACTGGGATGCATAATATATGCAACTTTGCTTATTCAGCTTTCCAGAACACTAAAAATGATCTCAGACCTACTGAACCGAAAGGCACGTTCTAATCCACACTGAGCTGCCTCCCAAAGAAAAGGACATTCATATACAACGTGCATGATGACTGCTGGTAAATTACTAAGCTCTGGGCTTAACAAATCCATTCCCTAATTTCACTTTAATTTAACTAGGAAATTAATGGGGCTTCTTTTCTCACACTGTGAACTATTTAAAGCCAAAACTCTGTTTATGCACCTGTCTTTCTAAAACCGGACTCAAGTTTACAGTAAAATCTCAAACTTATGCTGAACTACGTTTTCATTTTTCTTCTATTTCTCTAGCTACTGATCTTTTTTAATATAGCAGAAATAATTTTGGTGCCTGCCATATTACCCACAAACAAATATGATATTCTCCCAGAGAGCTCTGTTGCCATGTAACAATAGGTAGCAAGAATTTTTTAACAAAAAAAATTATACTTAAGGGAATGAAGGACAACCAGCGCAATACTGATTTCCTGTTTAAACTCACCTGATTTTATCACTTGTAATCTCTCCATCTGAACTTTTTTCTCTACTCTTACTGCTTCTGACTCCACTCAGGAAGTGAATGCTTGTTTTTTGGACTCCTTACTCCATTTGCTCAAAACAGCTCTGACGAGGCCTCCTCATTGCCAAAAACAAAGCTGGGGCATCACCTCCTCCTCCAAGCTTTTCTGCCTCCACAACTCTCCTCTGGTATTCCAGAGGCCTCTCCCTACCTTTCATTCACAGTATTTCACAAAATGTGCTCCAATTTTGCTGGCCTGTTTCCAGGAGCTCCAGTGGGCCAAGGGCAGGCCTTGCTACGTCAGTATCATTCCCCATGCCTGCCACAGTGTCTGTGTTTATTTGACGGTATTTCTGTGATATAAGCTTAATATTGTCCCCATGGTATGTGTAATCTAAGAGACCTGAAAATATAAGTGTCACTAAAAATAAAGTATTTCTAGAACTTTTGAGTTTAACTCCATTAATTCCAAAATGTAAATCACAAAGAGGTGTAAAAATGATGAGAAAAGAGTATACAAATCTATTGGAAGGCATGTCAGGCCAAATTTTACTCAGAAGAAAGTAAATAGAGTATCAGTATTTATTATAAAATCTGAGGAAAATATCAAACCTAAGAATGACATCTTTGTCCTCATTTTCAATTAAAAAAAAAAAAAAAAATCCAGCAAAAGCAGTTGCTTAGTTAATGGTAAAATGTTTTGAGATTGACTCATTCTTTTTCCTTCTGGAAAGAAATGCTCAATCTTGGTTGAGTAGAACAGAAGCAGAAGAATAATGTCACTGCCTGTGTAGATCTTTTAAAACAAATGTGGATTTGAAAAATTATTTCCTATTTTCAAATGAATTAGAAACTTTTTTTCAAAATAAAACAAATGGAAAAATCTCCATGAATAATCACAAGGAGTTTACATTTTATATGTTCCATAACTATCATCCACAAAAATGTTCTACGTGTAACTTGACAAATACACGGAAGTCAGAAAGCATCTGGCTAAGGCGTGTTGAATGGACTCATTTAAAACTGAGCTGATTGCCATTAGACAAAGGAAAGACATACTGTAGCATGCGGTATAAAAGCAGGAACACCAATTCAGCTCTGTTTCTAAAATGTTAGAACATGTGATTTGTGTTTTTTAAATTCCAAATATAACTCACTGTATTTAGCACCTTCTGTACTTTTCAGTATATTAGATAATTGCACACCAAGTTAAAAACAAAATAAAGGAAAACATTCCTGCCACCCACCCTTTTCATGGAAGAAACGGAAATGCTGAACATAAACGCAGCTCCTTGTGATGGTCAGTATGCCCGGCCCTGAGAACACTGAGGCTGGGGGCTGTGGGAGGAAGGGGCGATTATGTGTTTGCTGGTTTTGGCAAGAAAGATGAGTCAGTCTTTTTCAAATCTTGCTCTGGAGAACCATGCAGGGGCCTCAGTGGCTCTGATCAGGGAAGCTCCACTTTTTGTTTGTTAAAAAACCTTCTGCAAAAGATTCTGTGTAAACACAGGTGTCCATAACTTTAGAAATTTTAAAAATCACTGAGATGGATTAACCAATAATGACAGTCAATGGAAAATATTGACATAAACACCCAATAAACAAAAAAATAAATCGAAATAATCAAGGTGGAATAACCATAATTCATAATCTTATAATTCATAATCAGTAGTTACTTTATGAATACTTTCTTTTGCCTTTGATCTGAGTTTTATTGGGTATATTGTTTGTTTAGGGAGGGGATGAGCTTTTTTAAACATGGTACTGACAGGAAGATAATAGAAGATTTTAGCAAGGAACTGGCTGTAAACCCAAAGCAGACGCTTTGGCAGGGGAATATGATCAAGCTGAGAAGCTCCATTACTGGGTATGTTTGTTTAGATGGATGGGGAGAGGGCCTGCCCACAAAGTAATACCAGAGTAGGATACAAACCTATTCTATTTGGATATCTACACAGGAAATTAAATCCCTGCCCAAGGACATGCCTTATTCTTAGCATTTACCTCTTTCCATGCCTCCACTTCCAAACCAACTAATGGAATGAAAAAATCAGAAAACAGTGTTTCACTACAAGTAATTTAAGGAAACAGTCATTTCCTAAATACATTAGACCATTTAGAATATCGCCATTTTATCTGCTTTGTTTTCTCAGATGAAAAAACTGCAGAACCAAAAGCTTTTTGCCTGTGATTTAATCCACAATGCAAGGAAACTGCTAGGATGGACAACGATTTCCAACAATCTCTCTTTCCTCGGCCCATGGTATTATTGGTTGAGATTGTGACAAAGAGAGAAAAGTTTCAAAATCATTTAAGAAGAATGTTATTCCAAAATGCTTGTGTAACTAGTGAGATGATGGGCAATTTTCCTCCTATTTCACAAACTTTATATAATTGGAACATTCTATATAAAGGGGAACGTTGTGTCTCTTCACATTAAGACTCCTTGATTTCAAAAGATCAGAGGGAAAAACATTAGCCTTTGCATTTTAAAAGCAAACTATATGACTACTCACTGATTAAACACAATCCTACCCATTTGTTTTTTTTTTTTTCAAATCAATGACAAGATGAACAACAATAATTTTAATTACCTTAAATTAGTAACATTTAGCAACTAATATCAGTGGATACACTTTTGAAAGTTTAAAAATAAAAAGTCAGTTTGCTCCAAACATGGGAAAACCAAATGTTATTGTCATATATATACTATCTAAAATTTTGGTCCTTTAACTATTATGTAACTGATCTATTTAATAAGATATCAAGAACCACAATTCTAGTTTCTTCCCAATGGTAAAACTATGGTGACAGAAAAACAATTCTCTACCACAATAGAATGACAATAAAATATTGACACCGGCAAGGAAAGTGCAGAGAGTACACACAAGAGTATACATACAAGGCAGACTTCTCTAGGCTATTTTCTGACTTACCGGGAAGCCAGGAGACAGTCCAGTGGTTTATTTTCTCAAAACAGACAGACAATAACTATATACTCAAATTATTTATAAAGATCTTTAACTTCCTCAAAAGAAGATCTAATATAAAATATCTATAGGTATAATAACTTAGTTTCTACAAAACCCAAAAACACCTGCTTGTTCTGAAAATTTGTTTTGAAATAGAATAACATACAAGCTACATGCTTCAAACCCTTGTTAGAATAAAGGCTAGGTATAAATATAAGTTAACAAATTTGTAACAGTTTTTGATATACTATACTTTAAACAAAATATCAAATTTTAATCTGACTATAACTCCTTTCTCTTAAACAAATTTCTTTACAGCACATTTATATCATCAGAATCACTACCAAATTTACAACATAGCAAGAATAATGGTATTTATATATAACATTTATTTTCTGATTATAAAAGAACTATATGTTCACTTTAGAAATTTCAGAAAATGAAATATGAAAAAAATTAAAAAAATAAAAAAAATAAATAAACCTACTAAATCCACAAAGAGATAATCACATATTGGTGTATTTCCTTTTCTATTTTTTAAACCAAAACAAAACAGCTCATCTCTGAGGCATATTCAGTTGTAAATCCTATTGTTCAAGTGAATTGTTTCTCAAGTACTTTTAAGTGAATGAGGAGATGCAATTCTTGGCTTGTACCACCCGAGGGCACCCCTAAAACCTTTAAGTAAGGTCAAGAATCACATTTTTATCTACTATGATGTAGAAGACCCCGCCCTACTTGGGTGGAAAGTAAGTGATGATAAATGTGCATCATCTCCATCCCTGCATATTCTCTAGGCCTCGTGTCCTTGCAACAGAAGTTGAGTTTCTGGAGCAGAATCAACATAACCAAATTACTTCAAATGAGAGGGTTAAAAAATTACTAGACTAACAGCTCGCTGGATTATCCTTGCAGCCTACATTTGTTTATTATCAACACATTCAAGTCTACCTTTTTATTTAAAAAAAAAAAAAAGTAGAAATTCAAGAATTACATCAAACACATATAATTTTAAAGCTGGCCAGTGAAGATTTGCCTGAACATAAGCGCGGCATGTCAGGTAAAGGACGAACGCCAAGAACGCCAACCAGACACCTTACCTGCCTCCTGTGAGTTTAACACTTCTAAGGCGTGCATCATGGCACTTGCGAAGACGTTGGCATCCTCTTTGCTGCCAAAGTTGAGGCCATACACCTGTCGAGCATCTCGCCACTGGTGGAAAGTCTGCGTAGCTTGATTGTACTTCAACCCTTTAGGAATGGCACAGTTTATCACGACCTAAAAGACAGTAATTCCTTGTGAAGTCAAGCTAATAAATGCAAAAATCGAGGAAGTGTCAGCAAATCCTGACTGGATGTGTTCATTCAAGCCTGCTCCTAACAGACCTTGGCAAAAAATAGTTAGAACAATTACCCAGAGTAAAATCAGTCCACAAAAAGGTGATGACGTTAAGCTGTCTGATCCTTACAAAGGTCTGGTCTTAGAACAGCAAATCAGCGAAACAAAAGAAAATTTCTTCTCTCTCAAATATACTATAACATTCTGTTGAAGTGCTACAAATACGAGAGTGTATGTATAAATCAGTGACTGTCCCAATGTAGCCAATATCCTGATCCGGTGCCCCCCACAAGCCCTCCCACTTCCTAAAAGGTACTAGCTGCACTTCTTTTATATATATATGTATATTTTTTTTAATTTTACTGGGAGGTCCCGGGGATCGAACCCAGGTCCCTTCATATGGCAGACGGACACCCAACCATTTGAGCCACATCCGCCCTCCCTAGCTGCACTTCTAATGTCATGAATTAGTTTCACAAGTTTTCCTGTGTTATAGAAATGCAGTTACACAATTATATATATTTTTAAATATTTTTAAATATTTTTATCGGGAGGTCCAGGGGCTCGAACCCAGGTCCCTCCATATGGGAGACGGACGCCCCACCATTTGAGCCACATCCGCCCCCCACCCACAATTATATTCTGTGTCTACCCTCTTTCCCTAAAAAAAAAGTAAGTTTATGAAAGTCATCCCTTGCCATAGTTGTAGTTTATTTTCATTGATCTACAGTATTTCATTGCATAAATCATGTTCATTTATTCATTTTCCCATTAATGATATGCTTATCAGAAAATATCTTTACTTCAAACATATTTTCGGTCTGAGGTGATCACAGATAGTGATGCTATGGACATCTGACTAAATGCCTCTGATGAACAAGCACCCATTTTTGCTGAGCATATGCTCAGGAGTGGAATTCAACAGGCCAGACATGACGGCCCTCACGACTCCAAGCACTGTGCAACATCACAGCTGGCAACGTCGGGCTTGATCTCAGCGCTTCTGGCGAGTGTGAGCACTGTGTCACTGCTTCAGTTTAGGTTTTCCAGGTTACTAATGAGATTTAGTATCTTTTCACGTGCTTTATTAGCTATTTGTATATCTCCTTTTGTGAATACCTGCTTAAATTAAATCTCTTGCTTATTTTTCTATTGGTTGTCCATCTTCTTTATTGATTTTTAGAAGTCCTTTATATATTCTGGTTATGATTGCATTATTGGTTATAGGTGTTGCAATATCTTCTCCCATTCTACGGTTTATCTCTTCATTTTCTTAATGGTGTCATTTGATAAACAGTTCTTAATTTTTATTCATTACATTTAGTGTAAATTATTTACAATTTTCATCTTAAATATCATTTTACTATATGCTTTCTATCTAACTAGGCTGCTCCCATATTCTTTCGTCTTTTTCTTGCCTTTTTAAAGAGTTTAATATCCCCCTCCATCAGCTTGCTAGTTTTCTTTTTCTTTTCTTTTTTTCACTATTCTTTTAGGAATTAAGCCTAGAGAGGCATCTCAGACTTTCTAAATACAAACATAAATTAGGAATTTTACCTTTTCCTCAACAATACAGGGATGGACCTTAGAATACGTTATGTCCAATAGTGGTCACTCTCCCAGGTCCTTCCCTAGACTCCTATGCTAATTTTTAAAAAGACATTTTAACTCTATGTATATTTTAAACTCCATAACACATTATTGCTATTCAATACAGTTAATGTTCATTTTAAAATGATTTACCCAATATTCACCTTTCCTGTTGCTTTTTATTCCTTCTACCCTCTCCCAGCTTTGACTGGATTCATTTTTAGATCTTAAAGAACACACTTTATGGGAAGCGGCTGTGGCTCAATCAGTGGGGCTCCCGTTTACCATATGGGAGGCCCCAGGTTCGGTTCCCGGGGCCTCCTGGTGAAGGCAGGCCCGCCCGCACGGCGTGGTTAGCTGACCCAGCGAGCACAAGCAGCAAGGGGGGGATAAATGAATAAATAAATAAAATCTTAAAAAAAAAAAAAAAGAACACACTTTAGTATTTCTTCCAGTGCAGCTCTCCTGGTGATGAAGTCTCTCTAATATACATGCTTGTCAGAAAATACCTTTACTTCACCCTCTTTTTTAAATTGGGTATGGAATTCTAGTTTGTCACTTATTTTCTTTCAGTATTTTGAAATTCACTGCCTTCTGGCTGTTGGTTCTTTAGATTCAGAAGCCAGCTGACAGTTACCTGTTGCTCCTTTAAAAGTTGCCTCTATTTTTTATTGACTGCTCTTAAGAGTTCATCTTTATATTTACAGTGATTCTAATATGATGCATATAGATATGGTTTTATTTGAATCTATCCTGTTTAAGGTACACAGTATATTTCTAAATTGATGATTTTTTCATCACTTTTGGAAAATTCCTGTCCATTTATCTCTTTAATTATTGCTTCTACCCCATTCTCTCTTCTTCTTCTGGGAATCCAATTACACTCACATTTCACTGTCTCGTCGTTGTACTTCTGAAGTTCTTTCTTACATGTCCATTTTGCTCTCTCAGCTTAGCTTCAGTCTGAATAATCTCTTCTGACCTATATATTCCAGTTTAATTCCTTTTAGCTGCTTCTGTTATAAAACAAAGCCATCACTTAATTTTTCAGTTCTAGATTTCCATTTGATTCTTTTTCCAACTTCTCAGTTCTCAGCCTTGTCTTTCATTTCCTTTAATGTAGTAAGCATAGTTACTTTAAAGCCAAGTTCTGAGAAATGCATTAACTGGGTTTCCCAGTGGGTCTGATTTTGTATTGTTTGTCTCATCTCCTCGTATGTCTGGTTATTTTAGCTGAGTACCAGACATTGTGTACAGACAATTATAGGGATATTTTGGGGCCTATATTGTATTTTTCCTTGCATTTGCTTCTGGCAGGCAGCTAGGGAAACTAACTATCCCCCATCACCTTAAAACGTGGAACGCGTGGCGGTGGCGCCTGTTCTTGCGGGGTGCTCTACTTCTGAGTCGAGCATCTCCGGGGCGAGTGCTTCTGGGCCCTGGCTCTAGTTCTCTTCTACTGGCCGAGCTTCTCTTTCCTCTTCCAGAAATGAACCGCAAGCGGGCTCAAAAGGCTCAGCGCCCCTGTCTGGCTCTTTCTTCTCCCAGATCGTGGACCCATAATTCCTCGCATTTTTAAAGATGTTCTAACTCTTCTGGTTGTTCTCAGGAGGCTGTGTGTATAGCGCTACGTCCACCGACACCCAGACTTGAATTAAGAAAAAAATTTAGAATGACTGTATATCGTGTGGTTTCTATAAATCTTGGGGTAGGGGCCACAAATTTTTAGCTTCTGGAATTTAATATTATCAGAAAGTATTAAAAGCCATTTTAAGGCAAAAGCACATCCCTGCTTGGAAAAATAGCTTAAATGGCCAGAAAACAGAGACGATGTGTTAATTTACTTATTTTAATTGTTCATAACAGAATGTCAGAAAAAGTTACTAGAATCAAAACGATAGTTTCTAAGTGATTGATTCACTTCACTTTTTTCAATATAAGAAATTTTAAATTTTGAATCAATTATTTTATTCACTTCTATCTTTCAGGGACAGATAATACTGTCTTTAAAAATAAGGAAAAGGTTAAATTTTCATACAATAATAACCACTTACTGGAACGTCCACTAAGCATATTAACAGGCTTGGGTTTCCAATCAACCCTAAATTCTGTACTTAAACCCAACGTTAGGCTACTGGTGGTGGGTCGCCCTTTTCAGTGTGCCGAGGAGCAGACAGCACACAGCACCTCCTCTTCCTTGTGACGCGGCTCGAGCGCTTGCGAGATCATCCGTGACTCCTGCCCCTTCAATACACTGGCCTTTATGCCCTGGCTGCAATACACAGCAGGTGGAACACTTTGCTTCTTTACTTACATGCTCACTTCCCCACTCTTTACTTCACTACTCCTTCGAGGTCAAGAACTTTATGATCTGCATATATAAAACCTAATGGAGTACCTAGAACATAGTAAGCGCCTGGGCTTTAAATAGAGACCGGAGTATTTTAATATCTATTTACATACAATCTCTACATATTCAACTTTACAAATAAGTGGTGGGTGGGTTTTTTTAACCTGCTCTTACTGTAAGTTTAGATGCTTAATAAGTTAATACGTTTTTCCACTTAGAGAGTCTGATAACCAAATGAGAAATGTAACAAGACCCCTAGAAATGAGAGGAAACCAAATATTAGATTATTCATAGGTACATAACCATTTTTACGGATATTTCATATAGTATCTTCATCAAATTATATTTTCTAATTGTTTATTAATAGTTACACAAAAATGGCCTGATTTTATATATGGATTTTTCCCCCAGCAATGTTGTTGGCTCTACTAGTTTATATGTGAGTCCTCTTGGGATTTTCTATGTAGACATTACCATCTGTCAGTGACACCAGCTCTGCTTCCTGCTTTCCAATCTCATGGTTTTCGTTTGTCTCAGCACGATAAGGCTGGCCAGAGTGTAAGCTATCCAAGCTGACATTCTCCACTTGCGCTTGAGTTAATGGCAGGCGGCCACCAGTACCCATTCTGCAGGACGCCGACTGCAGCTTCACATCACATATATTGTGATAGGAAAGTTCAGTTTTATCCTGTCTTGAGATTATGAACAATTAAAACTTCATCAATTGATTTTCTGGAAATCTTGTTTCTTGCCATTTTTCTCCTGGTAAATTGCATTGTGCATTGTTTATCAAATATTAAGCTATTCTTATATTACTGAGATAAATAGATAAAGATAAAACCCACTTGGTCAAGAGGTGAATTTTTTCAAATACAATGCTATATTTAATTGCTAATAATATCTTGCTGGGGATCTTGTATCACATTTATGCCTATATTCATAATTGAGACTGGTTTATTTTCCTCTCGGACTATCAAAGTTATACTGGCCTCATAAAATATTATGAACAGTTTGTATAAAGTAAGTAATATCTTGAAGGTGTTTCGATTTCATTTATAAATACTCTGGTCACTCCCCCTTTTGTTAATCATCTAGGGGTAGATTATTAACTATTGATTTATTTTATGATTTAGGACTACTAAGCTTTTTTTTACTTTTTCAGCCAGTTTGGGAAGATATTCTTCTATAAAATGGTCCATTTATTGGCATAAAGTTGTTCATAATTTTCTTATAAATTTTTTTTGTACAAACATCCCAGCAACAGCACTGTGGGCTGTTTCTAGGGGCATAGGTGCTTTATTTGGGGTGAGACTGGGGTGGGCAGGGGAGAAGGGAGGTTGATGGAACAATCCTAGCTGCCCCTGACAGGGGGATGTGGGGGGGCCTCTGGCCAGGCCCTGGTCCACATAACACTAGCCAGGCACAAAGCCCCAGGAGTGCCATACAAGCCAGCGGTTTGCCCAGAACTTCAAGGGGACTGGGGCAGGTCCTCTGTATGCATCATTAAACTGTACACGATGAGGCTAATTATAAAAGAGTCGTGCTTACAGAAGTCTGTACACATGTTTGCAAAACGTATACAGCTGTCATTTATGTATCACAAGTTGCTAGGACAAAATATTAAAAATAGGTATTATCCAATTCATTGTCCAATTCTTTTCATAATTATTTTTAAAGCACAGTCTACTTTCCTTAGCAAGACCCATGAAGAACGAGCAGCCCAGCCCTCCTTAAGGCTCTGGAGGTCTTCAGCAGGGACAGGCCTGAGGGACACAGCAGGGCTAGGGCAGGAAGCCAGCCTACCGTGCAGAACAGAAGAGGGAAGGCGTCCTCGGCCGAATGAAACAAACGTGCTGCCGCCCAGCTGTGCTGGGGTTGGGGGGGGCACATGCCGTGACACTGAGGCCAGGCTGAACACCCTCCTGCTAGCTCACTCCAGGAGTGCCTGCCCGGCCTGCAGGGTGCACGTGAAGAAGAGAACGGGGCAGGCAGGCCTGCCCTGGCCACGGTCACTGGGTGAATGGGGTACAAACGTCACCACCACGTGTGACAGGCAGGCCACCTGCGTGCCCAAAGGGTCATGCGGCAACGGGGGGCCAAAGGCAGGGCTCCTTGTCCTCAGCCCAGGAGGAGCCCAAGTTCTCCCAGGATGTGGGGGCAGGGCTGCCGCCAGCGAGACAGGCTCCTGCCGCCTCCTGTGTTACAAGAGCCCCTGAGTCCCGGCACCAAGGCCCAGAGTTTGTGCTCCTCTTTGTGGTCAAGCTGAAGACAGAGGACTATCTGGGCCCCTCACCCCACTTCAGAGCCTCACAACAGCGCTTCAACACTGCAGGGTGGCACCCCAGAGCCCCCCGAGTTCCCTGGGGCAGAGGGGCAGGGCTCTCAGCAGGCACCAGGCCCAGGAGGGTCGCCCGGGTCACTGCAGCAACACGGCCGCTCTGCATGGCCTTGAAGCACCTGGGAGCCCGGGAGGGATGCAAGCCAGGGCACCGCGGGAGGCAGGAGTCCCTGGGCGTTGTCCCACTGGCTGTAGGGCGTGCTCGCCTCTGACTCAGCATCTGCATTTTCTTCCTTTGTGGCTAGTGGGATCCTGAATGCACGGCAGTGATAAATGTAAAAGTACATGTGGCTCAAGCGGCTGAGCACCAGCTTCCTACAAAGGAGGTCCCGGGTTCGGTCCCTGGTGCCTCCTAAAAAAACAAAAGCAAAAACAAGCAAAGAAATGAAAAAAAAAAAAAAACAACTCAGGGGAGCCGTTGTGGTTCAGTGGTTGAGCTCCAGGTTCCCACATACAAGGTCCCGGTTCAATCCCCAGGTAATTGGTGCATAGGATAAACTTCTTCACATCGTGTGTACCTGCATCAAAGAGGATGCCCACCCTGAGAGGGAAGCAGTCAAAAGAGTGGTCACTGCACTTGGGCGGAGTGTGCTCATGAGGGGAAGGATAGTGAATTTTCATCTTGTCTTCCAATTTCTAGACCTTGTATGAGCCAAGCATGCTAAGAGTATCTTGCAGGAATCACCAAAATACACGGAATGCTCCAATACAGCATCTCGGTACCTGCTAACAGGCCGGGCCGCGGCCTGCAGCAAGCAGACGAAGTCGTAAGCCGGAGGGCCCAGCTCCATCTGGAAGAACGGCTGCCCACTGCCCCGGGCTGCTCCCGGGGCAGCACAGGGCCTGGTAGCTGCTGGTAGCTGCTGGTTCTGCTGCACACAGACAGGCGCTCCACAGCTGCTCTGGGGTGTGTGGGGAGAAGCTAGGTGAGGGCACAACTGGGCTCACACCGAGGAGCCTTGGGCCGTGAGTCTAACTGGAAAGAGAAGACTGTCCTCTGAAGCTGAGATGGAGGAACTGCTCTGAGGACCCACACACTCCAGGATGGGCTGTGCCAAAAGACTGGTCAGTCTGCTCCACGGTGGGAGCTACGGCCTGAGAGTTAAAATGCACTCCATGATATCTGTATTAGTCAGCCAAAGGGGTGCTGATGCAAAGCACCAGAAATCTGTTGGCTCTTACAAAGGGTATTGATTTGAGGTAGAAGCGTAGTTACCAGGCCATAAAGCATAAGTTTACTTCCCTCACCAAAGCCTGTTGCCACGTGTTAGAGCAAGACGGCTGCCGGTGTCTGGGAGGGTCCAGCTTCCCGGATTCCTCTCCTCCCGGGGCTCGTTTCTCTCTGGACTCAGCCGCTGTGCTCTCTCCACAAGGTGAACTGTAGACTCTCAGGTGAATGACTCGTCTCTCTTCCTGGGGCCTCTGCCATGTCTAATGGAAGCTTCTCTCCTTCCTCACGTACCTGCTTCTCTGTGTGTTTACTTCCCGGGCTCCAGGATCAAAACTCCACTGTCTGCTCTGCCACGTGGTCTCTGTGAGTCCCTGCCCACTAAGGGGGCGCAGACACAACGTCCCACTGACGTGGCCCAACCAAAGCCTTAATCATTATTTACTCAGGTAAAAGTGACACCTCTGAATCCAATACAGTCTGATATGCCCAGAGGAACAAACCAGTTTATATACATAATCCAATATCTATTTTTGGAATTCCTAAATAATGCTAAATGCTACAATATATTTTTTTAAAGATTTATTTTATTTATTCCCCACCCCCTTGTATTTTGTACTCGCTGTCCACTCTTTGTGTCTGTTCATTGTGTGCCCTCTGTGTCTGCTCGGCCTCTTTTTTTTTTTTTAGGAAGCACCATAAACTGAACCCAGGACCTCCCATGTGGGAGGGAGGCACCCAATAGCCTGAACCACCTCTGCTCCCCACTTGCATCTCCCATTTTGTTTCCTCATTGTGTCTCCTCAATGCATCACCTTGCCACGCCAGCCCATCACGTCAGCTTGCTGTCTTGCTCATCATCTTTAGGAGGCACTGGGAACTGAACCCGGGATCTCCCATGTGGTAGGCGAGCACCCAAATGCTTGAGCCACATCCGCTTCCCCACAATATTTTAATTTTATTTTAGTCAATGTGGCAGTTTTTTGTTTTCTGAATTCCCAAAAGATTATGTTCTTAAACTAATCCATTCCTGTGGCTGTGGGGCCCTTTGATTGCATAAAATTCAGTTGAGGGTCCTTTGATTAGATTACTTGAAATAATCGCTTTAGGTTGGCATCAGTGGGGCATGAGCCAGCATGGGTCTACCTTCTACATAGGGTCTGATATAAACAGAGAGACAGACAAACAGAGGACAAGGAGGCCCATATTGATCCTGCCATGTGAGAGAGAAAACTGCAGGAAAACAGAAGGCCCAAGAGGCTGAGAAAGGGTCCGGAGTCTGGAACCAGCAGAGCACGGAAAGAGAGCTCTGTGAGCTGCCTCCTACATGCTGGCAAGTTCTGGTGCAGCAAGCTTGCAATGTGTCCTATTTCCGGACCTCAGGCCACCAGACAGTGTGGCCAGAAATACATGGTCCCAGTATAGGACCAGAACCAGGACCAGGACCTGTGCTAAAAGTGTGGGCCAGCTACGAGCCAGGCTGGTGAGAGGATGGAGAAGGGGCCACCAGGGACCCCTAAGCTGCCTCTTCTTGATTCGGCACTTACTCCATTTCTGCAAGCCTTTAACTGTCTTCTGGAGCTTTGAGAAAGAGGTTTCTGCCAGTTCTTGCTGGTTGTCCAAAGCTGCTGTATGGGGACCAATCCCTGAAGCTTCTGACTCTGCCACATTGATCAGGGCTACACCCTTTTTTAAAAATTTATTTATTTATTTCTCCCCCTCCCCCCTCGTTGTTTTGCACTTGCTGTTTGCTCTCTGCCTGTTCTTCTGTGTCTGCTTGTCTTCTCCTTAGAGAAGCAGAAAATTTGCTACACTTTCTCAGGAACTTTCTACATTGATTGATTCTACCACATTATCAGAAACAAGCATTTCATGAGTCTACTCTTCACGAAAGTTCTTGCTACTATACATGTAGCAGCTGCTAGCAAGACCCTATGTTTTTCTGCTCTAGACTGCGCCTAATCTGTTCACGCCAAAGAAATCAAGTAACCAGAAAATCTAGTCACCTTTCTAGAAATCAACAGCAAAGAATTAGTAAATGTGATTGCCATCTCAGACACAAATTACAAAAAACCTGTTCCAAAAACTGTAACACCTACTATTTATCACATATAAATTTAACAATATTTTCTCAAACTATTCATATGTTTTAACTCTTCCCTCTATCCCCATATCCCATACCTTTGGCAAGAAATGAATTCCTTAAACATGGTTATCTGCAATTATGTAGTAGGTTCACTTTTGTTTGTTGTAAATGGACATTACACATTCTAAAAAATAGCTAGTTGGAAGGCCAGTGGTTCTAATAAAGACCCACAATAGAAAAATGAGTATTTAGATTTTTATACAATTAGTTCTAAATTTTCATCTTAAATTCCTAAATTCACATTCAGTGTTTTCCAGAGACTCTTTTCAGGAGCCGCGATTTGAAGCATGACCTTGTCTTCTTCCGCACGCTGAGCCCGTGTCCGGGCAGGACCTTACCTGGTGGTCCTGGATCTTCCTGCCCACCACGCGGAACGAGTTGTTCCCCGTGTGATGGTAGATGTGGACTCTGCTGAATCCGGCCGAGCCTCCAGCCGGCACCCACTTCTTATTGGCATCGTCGTAAACCATCACGGCCGCTCTCGCCTGGCAGATACTCTGTTCACTGCAAACACAGAATTCAGGCATTTCAAACTCAGAGAATTCATTTAGCCGGATAAACCTGTATCGGCCAAATGGCCCTCAACGGTGAACAAGACGGTTGCTTGCTCTCAGGTAGAGTCTAGTGAGGAAGACAAGCGAAGACAAAGAGGGATAAGGGCCCAGACAGGGAGAGGAAGGCTCAGAAGGAGCACTTCGACAAGGAGCACCAGAAATGCCTCCTTCTGAACCTGAGTATCTAGTTCACTAAACGGGATACAACGACTAACTTAGATTTATCATTTAACTGTATATGTATGTGTTTATTATATTGGTGACCTGTTGGTAATTTCCCCCTTCTTTACAGGCAAAATTATTTTTATCATGAGGCTTACTTCAAAGTCTATATAACAAATTCTGAAAAGCTCTATTTACCCCTTGAGATACAGAAAGGCCTTTAACAATCAATGGGTGGGCAATCTGACAAATTTCTTGATTCTCCTTATACACAGACAGATACCTCACACAACACTATTTTATATGCACTCAGTATTATAAGTTTTGGGCAAGACACTTAATATCCTGTTTCAAATTTCCTCATGTAAATATTAAAAAGTAAAAATTAGATGATTTTTAAGGATCCTTCCATACCTTAAATTACAACCTTCACAAATATTAACGAGGAAAAAATTCTATCATAGAATCTTTAAAACTCAGCTTCATCTCAATCCTTTGTTACCAAGTGTAAGCAAGACACACAAATAAAATGTAGAGATAATCTCAATTTCACATTTAGCAATGGCTTCATCTTTCAAATATTCTGTAACACTGCTGGGGGAGAAAAGGTTGATATCAATTTTACCTTACTGCATATCATGTTTTATGTACGTATAAAAAAATAGCCACAAGTGAGCAACAGAAAGGCACTTTCACCCACTCCCCCTTGCGTGAGCTCCTGCCGCATCCGCTGACCACCCAGGCAGAGGGTGTGCTCTGGGGAAACAGTACGTCCTTACTCCTGTGGGGTGCTGACGACAGGATGGAAGACCTGAAGAGATCATAGCACGGGCGACAAAGCCGCTTCAAGGCCAAGGGACGCTTTACACAAACTAACTTGCAACGACATTTGTGCAGTACACACACTGAAATAAACCTCGTGGTACTGTCTAAATTTGTATGTGGTACTGAATTTTTTTAGTAAAATATTTCTTGGTATAAAAACAAGCCAGTGACCAAAGTTTGACTTATTTTTAAAAGACTAAAGGATATTTGTCGGCATAACAGTTATGAAATTTCTTAACACACAGCAGAAAGTCAAGTGTCAGCATTTACGTAGCACTAAACAAAGAGTACACAAAAAACAGCTAAAGCAAAGTTCATCTTACAACTTACAATTCAATAAACAAATTTACTGCTAATAACAAGTCCATAAACAAAATTTTTAACTGATATAGACCAGTATTTTCCAGCTTTCAGGGATTAAAATTTTGAGACCTACACTCTTCTCCCAAGGTGCAAGAAATAATGCTCTCAGTAGGATCACATAAATTAAAGCAATAGTTTAGTCCCCAATTTGTAAATTAAATTGGGACATGCCATGCCTAGGGGGGAAAAAAAAACCCACACATACTCTCTTATGTAAAGAAAGCATGAGAAATCTAAAACCAGGAGATTTAGAGATAACGACCCACATACAAAAATTCAGTACCACATACAAAAAGGTTTTCCTCCATCTTTTTCTTCCACATTACTAGAGACATCCTAAATAGTGAAACACATAATTAATTGAGTAGTTTGGCCAGTGCTTAATTAATCAAGACACACAAACCACTTAGCAATCAAATGTCTGGTTGCTTCGATTTCCCTGGGAAAGCTGTAACCCTAGAAACAAAGACATCTCCAAATCGCCATTTCCCAGCAGCCAAGAAAGCCAAAGACGCAAACACTAATTCATCAGTTTTCCAATGAAGAGAGAAAGGAATCTTCAAAATGAGATGCTAAGGATACAAATCCAGCTCTAACCAGAGCTCTGAAGCACCAGGAGAAGAAATAAATGGTGACCTGAGGAATGGCAGAGGTGTTCCTGGAGCAGCCTCTGTGGAAAGGGGCAAGGGAAGGGAAGGTGAAGTCCAGGCGCCTGCCACCCACAAGAGCAGGCGCCGGGGCGGGCCAGCAAACTTCAGGCGCAGACTGGATGAAGTGACAAAGAATTGCTTGTCAATATTTTACTCTGCCAGGTACAAAGTCTGGGTGTAACGGAGCTGGGGAAGGACCACCATCACTCATTAAAATCAGATATTTTAGCACCTAAAAATAGAAATAAAAATCTGAAAATAAATGGCATATCACTGAATACAGTAACTTAAGCTTTCTTTTTTTTTTTTTTAAAGATCTTATTTATTTATTCATTTATCCCCGCCTTGCTGCTTGTGCTCTCTGGGTCAGCTAACCACGCCGTGCGGGCAGGCCTTCACCAGGAGGCCCTGGGAACCGAACCCGGGGCCTCCCACATGGTAAACGGGAGCCCCACTGATTGAGCCACAGCCGCTTCCCAACTTAAGCTTTCTTGACCATTCTCTACACCATCCACAATTTTTTCACCTCTCCCTGGTCCAGGAAAAAATGAAATGTCCTGCTTTAAAGTAACTCGTCTCAGCCACAACAAAAAGAATTCCCACCTGAATATTAGTGTATATACAAGCAACTGAGCAATGAGAGTGACAGAGAAGAAGTTCTTCTGATAAGAATTTCTGAAACTATGCACAGATGTGCAGTTTCTCAGGGAAAAGCAGCTCATGACAAGAAAAGCCAACAAGAGTTAAGAACCACAGCTACTGAAGTCAAAAGAATGTTTAAAATGAAGATCTAAACAAGTACAGCAAAAAAAAAGACAATATTTTTTAAAAATCTTTATACTATCATTCCAGCTGTATCATGAAAAGCCTCAAAACAGATACCTAGCCAAAGTCAAGATTCTGAGTCATTAAAGAAACTACACGAAAGATTAAATTAGTAAATTAGTAAGCTGTATTTTACTGAAGATTTGGTTTCAAATTAGTTATAAACAAAAGCTTCATATATGTCATACACACACACACACCAAATATAATTGGTATATATAGTTGATTTATACTTCATCTTCCTGAAGTTACTTTTGTTATTTTAAAGTGAAATTTGGCATTATAAGGCTAATGACAGCCAGTTAAAAAAAAAAAATCTTAAAAGCCATGACACTATATTACAATCTTGTGGCCTTGCCAAGTAATTCGCTGCTGAATATATTCAAAGTTGGTAAAGAATGAGACCAGTCAGGCCATGTTTGCCAAATCCCATTCTCATTGTACCAGTGAATGAAATGCTTCCTGTATTTAAGCAGACTAAGAGCTGCTTGGCTGTGCTTGTATCTGCTATTTATTGAGGATGCAATAAAATCAAGTCTTTGATGAATAGCAACTTCCTTTCAAATACACCCATGATAAACACAGCTTGTCACAAGAAAGCATAGCTATGACGATACTTAGCACGGAGCAGGCTCTCTTTAAATGCCTGTCCAGCAACGAAAGCCTGCTCACCTATCAAGACCTGGGTCAGACACCAGAGCAGGCGCAGCTGCCCCCGCCCCGGGCCTCCACAGCTTTGGCCAGTCTTCAGCAAGCAGGGCTCTGAGGAGGCGCCTTTGCACCGTGGTAAGGAGCTGAGAGCTTACTCCAGTGTGCTGGGCAGCCAGTGGAGGCTTTCATCAGAGCATGACTCAATTTTAAAAGACGATGCTAGCTACGACGCAGGAAAAGGATTTTGGAAGGTGGCCTGTAAAGCGAGAGCAGAAGAGCAGTGTGGGACGGTGAGGCTTGAACCAACTAGAATCAAAGGAGAAGGAGAGAAGCGGGAAGCACGTGGACACATGCTACAAGTACAGCAGACAGGACAGCTGGCAGGAGGTGCAAGGGAAGGGGAGTGGAAGGGGCAACAAGGGAAGGGGAAAAGTCACGGATGGGGGCGAGCATTTTGCTGACACTTCCAAGTAGAATGTGACATGCTGTTAAGTGCATCACTACTGAAAGTCACGGTCCCAACCCATTTATTTATATAATATATACAAACATGTCTTCACCATCTCTGAAAATTGAGAATGTCCCCAATATTCTGCAGTTATATGTAAGTTATCAAGATTTTGTACTTTTTCTACACTACCAGCCAAGTAGAGAGTTCTCTAAAGAAAGAAAATTAACATCTTGTCTGTTATCATATAGTATCATACTCTAAACTAAAATGTCAGTTCTTCAGAAGATAAAATATTAAGGAAGAAAATATGAAGGAAGATATAAAACAAAAGTGTTAGGAATTTTAAAGATAGGATTTCCATCTTGATCTCTGGAGTCAAATTTTTTCTCAAGCTTGCTATTTTATAATATTTCAAGCATTAAAGTAGCATAGAGTAAACACAATGTTAAATTTCACCTGAACTCCACAAATATGCTCCTCTGTGTTCCCCAGTATCTGGCATACAGTAAAACTGAGCTAGGCCAGGAGGAGACGTGCCTCAAGCAGGGCCTCCCACATAGGAGGCCCCAAGTTCAGTTCCTGGTGCCTCCTAGAGATGAGCTGATACAATGAGCAGAGACAGCGAGCACACACAGTGAGCAGACAGGCAAGAAGACAATTCGGTGGAGGTGTGGGGAATTGAGCCAGGCCACCTCAGTTATAAAATATTATGTACTCAAAATAGGAACAATAGACCATACTTTCCCCAAAAGTAAGAGGAAAATAATAGCATGTCCTATACCGTGCTATGCACCGAAAGCCACAAGCAGAGCTTTTTTTTCTCAGTTCGTGGGACCACCAGCACCCCGGGCCATCTCCTGCCTGAACTTCCGCCCCTCGGCGGCCGCTTCGCTCTCACGCTCACAAGCTTAATCTGGGCGCTCCCTCCCTTCTCTGCGGAGTTATTTCAACATTGCAAGATGTGTGTAAGCGATGGGGTGGGGGGATCATACAAATCTAGCAGATTCTATAATCAGAGAGCTTTGTATATGTCTAAATTCCCTCTCCATTTTAAAGAAACTAAAGCTGAAACTGTGTAGATAAGGCATGGGTATGCTTTAGGAAAAGTGGTGCAGAAACCCTCTGATGAGACGCACCCTAAAGGAAAAGCTTTACAGCAAAAGGCTAGAGACGCAGTTATATGTTACAAAGAGCACAGTATTTAAAGGAATAGGTCCTTTAAAGGGCTCCAATATTTAGCTGACTCTTTCAATCAAACCACCATTACTACCTACAGGGCACAACAAGCCAACCACATCACTTACCACCAGTGCAAGGCCACATAAGATTCGAGGGCTTCTGCTACAGCACGAGCTTATGATAGTAAACAACTGTCTTCTTTTCATCCTCCATTAAACAATTCTTGCTAAGAATCAGAAAACAAGAGCTGCTTGCCAGTAACCATTAGGTTCTGCCGTCATAGCACACTGTTTACAGGATACAACAAAAACCGTGAACGCTGCTGACCAACAGCAGATATAAATAATGGCATCAAACGAAAGCATTTTCTGCAAGGCAAGAAAACCAGCTGGGAAGCAGCAGCTCCACCTATGCAACATGGCAAAACTTCCCCTAAAGAACACAGCTGTCTATCATTCACCTTTCTGAGAAAGATTTTAAAATATTAAAACTGAAAATGTTTAAAATACCAGTGTTGATCCAAAATTCTTTATCCCACAACATTTATATTCACATGTAAACCACAAACACAATCTAGTATAAGTGATCCACAGTCACCAAAGAAAATGATGAATTAATCATTGTATCTAAAGCAAGACAGCATATTTTGAAAATGTTTCAGCACATCCCTCAGGTTGTTGTCCAAAAGAAAATCTCTTAAAATAGGGGACATTTGCTACATGCAGTCATGTGTATTTGGCAGTAGTGAGGGTAATCTTTTTAAAAATCCTTGACTTTAATTATGTTTATTCTCTTATTTGAATCAAAATAAAAACTAAATTTAAAAAAGAAACAAATATAGAACCTGCAACGTTCAATAAATGTGATGATGTGATTCAACCAACAAAGAGAACCTGCCCCTCTCATCAACAACATACCTGGAGACAGGACTGATAAAGAGAATGAAAACGCATCCTTTTTTCATAAAAATACTTCAAAAGATAGGAATAAAAGGAAAATTCCTCAATATGATAAAAGGCATATATGAAAAACCCACAGCCAACATCATACTCAATGGGGAAAGGTTGAAAGCTTTCCCCCTCAGATCAGGAACAAGACAAGGATGCCCACTGTCACCACAGTTATTCAACATTGTACTAGAAGTTCTAGCTAGGGCAATTAGACAAGACAAAAAAAATTAAAGGCGTCCAAATAGGAAAAGAGGAAGTAAAACTCTCACTGTTTGCAGATGACATGATCCTGTATTTAGAAAATCCTGAAGTATCCACAACAAAGCTACTTGAACTAATAAATGATTTCAGCAAAGTGGCAGGATATGAGATCAACACGCAAAAATCAGTAATGTTTTTGTACACTAGTACTGAACAATCTGAGGAGGAAATCAGGAGGAAAATTCCATTTTCAATAGCAACAAAAAGACTCAAATACCTAGGAGTTAATTTAACCAAGGAAGTACAGGACCTATATGCAGAAAACTACAAAACACAGCTAAAAGAAATTTTAAAAGACCTAAACAAATGGAAAGACATTCCGTGTTCATGGATTGGAAGAATAAATATCGTGAAGATGTCAATCTTGCCCAAACTGATTTATAGATTCAATGCAATACCAATTAAAATCCCAACAGCTTATTTTACAAAATTAGAGAAGGCAATTACCAAATTCATCTGGAAGGGTAAGGGCACCCGAATAGCCAAAAGCATTCTAAAAAAGAAGAGCGATGTGGGAGCAATTTCACTGCCTGACCTTGAAACATATTACAAAGCTACAGTGGTCAAAACAGCATGGTACTGGCATAAAGATAGACATATCGATCAGTGGAATAGAATTGAGAATCCAGAAATAAACCCTCATCTATACAGTCAACTGGTTTTTGACAAACCTACCAAGCCCACGCTGATGGCAAAAAACAGTCTCTTCAACAAATGGTGTTGGGAGAACTGGATATCTATAACCAAAAGAATGAAAGAGGACCCCTATCTCACCCCCTATACAAGAATCAACTCAAAATGGATCAAAGATCTAAATATAAAAGCCAGGACCATAAAGCTACTAGAAGAAAATGTAGGGAAACATCTTCAAGACCTTGTAGTAGGTGGTGGTTTCTTGGACCTCACACCCAAAGCACGTGCAACAAAAGAAAAAGTAGATAAATGGGACCTCCTCAAAATTAAACACTTTTGCACCTCACAGGACTTTGTCAGAAGGGTGAAAAGGCAGCCGACTCAATGGGAAAAAATATTTGGAAATCACATTTCTGATAAGGGTTTAATATCCAGGATATATAAAGAGATGTTACAGCTCAACAATAAAAAGACAAATGACCCAATTAAAAAATGGGCCAAACACTTGAATAGACATTTCTCCGAAGAAGAAATACAAATGGCAAACAAACACATGAAGAAATGCTCAACATCACTCATGATTAGGGAAATGCAAATCAAAACTACAATGAGCTATCATTTCACACCTATCAGAATGGCCACTATTAAAAAGACAGAGAACTACAAGTGTTGGAGAGGATGTGGAGAGATAGGAACACTTCTTCACTGTTGGTGGGAATGCAGGATGGTACAGCCACTGTGGAGGACTGTTTGGCAGTTCCTAAAGAAGCTGAATATAGACTTGCCACGTGACCCTGCAATACCACTACTGGGTATATGCCCAGAAGAACTGAGAGCAGTGACACGAACAGACGTCTGCACACCGATGTTCACAGCCACATTATTCATCATTGCCAAAAGTTAGAAATAACCCAGGTGTCCATCAACAGATGAATGGATAAACAAACTGTGGTCTATTCACACGATGGAATATTATGCAGCTGTAAGAAGAAATGAAGTCATAAAGCATGTGGCAACATGGATGAATCTGGAGGACATTATGTTGAGTGAAGCAAGCCAGACACAAAAGGACAAATACTGTATGAATGCGTTACTATGCACCAAATACATTGTGTAATATATTGTTTGATTCACACACACACACAAAAAAAAACAAAAAAACAAACAAAAAACAAAACAACAAAAAAATTTACATGTATCCATTACAATTAAATGAGAAATGTATATATTTATTCATCTGTGTTTACTTTTTAGTTTTTTATTGCTTATGTTTTCAATTATTAAATGTACAAAATAAAGTTAAAAAAAAAAAAAAGAAAAAGATCCTTTCAAAGAAAAACAAAAGGGAGTGCTGAATGTAAACAAACTAAGGGGTAACACTGGAACTATTTATTAGTGTCCTTCTAACTAGACTGGGAGGGCAGGGAACACGTTTTTTACTAACATATTTACTTTAGCTGAGTGCTTAACACTTAGAAGAAGCTCTCTAAATTTCTGCTAAATCAAATATTTTGTGGAGGAGAAGTGGTAATTTTTTTTTTTTTTTTAAAGGTACAGTGTAAGAAAACTCCAGTTTATGGCCAAGTTCTAGAAGGCTGAATTTGTCAAAAATCTTACCTCAAAATAAAGTTATTTTACTGCCTCTGATTTTCCTCAAATTGGACATATCACTATTATAATCTGAATACAAAATTAATGTAGAAAATGTAACAGGTCAGCAGAGCTGGTGAATTCTGATACAGTAGTGTTTTGTTTTTGTTTTTTTTTCCTTTGCTAAATATAAACTTCCTAACCTGTTAAATTATAATTCTGCATTAAAGTTAACTATTTCTTACACCAGATTACGGGGAACAAACCTAAACAGTTGCATTATCTGAAATGCTACAATACCAACTTCTAAATACATGGTGAAAAGCTAAGGAGAAATGCATATATTCTAATCTCTAGAGCACTTATTAAAGGAAAAAACAATGCAGAGAGATAGATAAAAATACAATTAACTCTACAAATAGACAAATTAAAATGGAATTCTAAAAAAGTGTTCAGTTTATCCAAAAGAAGCCAAGAAAGGAATAACAGAGGGCCAAATTTAGAAGGGACAAAGAGAAAACAAATAAGAAAATGGTAGCAGAAATCCAAACCTATCAATAATTACATTAAGTGTTAATGACTAAACACTCTGCTTAAAGGTAGAAATTGTGATAATGCTCAAAATAGTCAGACCCAATTATATGCCATCCACAAGAGATGCATTTACAAACATAAGGACACATATAGGCTTCAAGTAAGTGACTAGAGAAAGGTAACATGCAAACAGCATAAAAAAGTTGGTGCTGTATTAATATCAGATAAAGGTGGCTCTAAAACAGAGAGCAGAAATAAAAAGCGACATCAATATTATAAAAGGGTCAATTCATCAGAAAGACACAACAATCATAAATGTGCATGTGCCTAGAGTTTCAAACAATTGATAGAATTGAAGAAAGGCATTTCCACAATATTTGTTGCAAAATTTAATATCCCCCCAGTAACTGATAGAACTAGACAATAACAAAAGCAGATCAAAAATAAAAAGTGGAGAAGTAGAAAGTCTGAACAGAAACTTCTGTACCCAACAAGAGGAAGACAGCTTCTTTCACATAGTATGCTCACTAAGACAGGCCATTAAGCAATTCTCAGTAAATTTAAAATAATTGAAAGCACACAGAATATATTCTCTGGCCACAATAGAATTAAATTTGAAATTAACCTTCATAAGATAGCTAGAAAAGAAACTCAATTATTTGGAATTTTTAAGAAGCACTTCTAAGTAATATGTGGGTAGAAAAAGAAAACACAAGGAAAATTAGGATATATTTCATATTGAATGGTAATGAAAATAACAAATAAAAATCATGACATACAGCTAAAGCAGTGGCCAGTGGGAAATTTACAGTTATAAATGCTTTTACTAGAAAAGAAAATCCTAAAACCAATTCTCTAAGTCTACACCTTAAGATGGTAAAAAAAGAATTAAGAAAACACAAAGGAAGTAGAAGGAAATAATAAAGCAACAGCAATCAATGAAATAGAAGACAAACAAACAGAAAAATTAAAATACCTAGTTAAACTGATCAAGAAAGAAAGAGAACAAATACCAGGAATGAATGAGGGTTTATCACTACAGATCGTACAAATATTAAGAGAATATTATGAACAACTTTATGTTGACAAGTTGACAAATTAGATGAAGTGGAAAAATTACTTGAAAAATAAACTGACACAAGATGACACAAAATGTGCTGTGTCATCTCCATATCAATTAAAGATTAAAGAAATTGATACAAAGCTCCCCACAAAGAAAAGTCTAGGCACAGATGGTTTTACTAGTGAATTGTACCAAACATTTACAACCATTTGAAAAAAAAAACAGCACTAATTTTACAAACTTTCAGAAAATAGAGGGTGCATTTCCAGCTTGTTTTATGAGGACAGCATGACCCTAATACCCAAACCTGAGAAAGACATTATAAATAAAAAAAATTACAGTCCAATATCCCTCAGTAACTTCGACATGAAGGATAGAGGGAAGGAGGAAGGGTACAAGAGAGAAAAGGATAAAGGGGAGGGGAGGGGAGGGGAGGGGCATTTTTCATGGACAACCAAGAAAAAACTGGGCAAATAATTTGAACAAATATATTACAAAACATATGAATGGTGGGTAAATTTAGGTAAAAATGCTAGACATCATTAATCACCAAGGAAATGCAAAATAAACTCACACCCACCAGAATGGCTAAATGTGGTAAACCTTAACTCCCTTTTTCAGTTTGCTGAAAGCTGCCGGAAGCAATATACCAGAAATGGGCTGGCCTTTACAATGGGGATTTATCAGGTTAAAAGCTTACAGTTCTGAGGCCATGAACGTGTCCAAATCAGGCCTCGTGCACCGGCTCCCACATATGAAGTCCTGGGTTCACTCAATCCCTGGCCCCAGTACTTAAAACAAAAACAAAACAAAACAAAACTGCTTGAGAAAATCCTGGTTTTCCTACTATCCTAAAGAAATCCTTAATTTTCCAAGATTGTTTCTTGGACATCTACAGTTCCATACTAGATATTTATAGTTTGGCAAAAACATTCAGTACTCACCAGCTGCCAACTCCTGTTCAAAACTACTTTATACGTTGTGAAATTCTGTCCTGAAAAGCAGTCTGTCCTCTACAACTCAGTGAACTCTGGGGTGGCCAACGATTGAGGTTAAGAATACAAATAGAAGAACGTTCTTTCAGGATCTATAACAGAAGCACGTCACTAGTATCATGGGGTGACACATGGGGGAAAATGCACCCTAAACATTCTTCTAAGGGATATGAATGTATTCGCGTTGTCATAGGCATGTTTTCTCACTAGAGGACCACAGAGCAGCTAACAAAATACTAAACTTCCATCATGAGCAAGTCCTGCTACTTTCTCAAATAAAATGGCAAAAATCTCTCGACTATGTAAGCCATGCCTAAGAAAAGAAAAGAAGCCTATATGCCACACCTTCAATCTTAATGCTTATATGTATGAACCATATTCCTGTAAAAATGGTACCTGCTTTCCACAGTCTACTAAAACAAGGCCTTTAAAGTTTCTACCATCTAAAAACATTTTTTTCTGCAACCCTATGCCTTCTCCTACTAAAAGTATCATTTCTTCTCCCTTGCCAGACTAATTTCTTGAAAGAATTATCTATATTAGTATTTCAAAAACAGTTTTGGAAACTTTACTTTTCCAAGCAAGGGCATTAAAAAAAATTTTTTTTTAACCTATGACACAATCATTTTGTAATATAAAGGAGAGTTTGGCAGCCAAAAAAGTGGTTAGGGGAGAGGGTGTGGCTCAAGTGGCTGAGCGCCTGCTTCCCACATGGGACGTCCCAGGTTTGGTTTCCCACGTCTCCTGAAAAACAAAACAAAACAAAAACAAACACAAAAACCAACTCAGGGCAGGGAAGCGGCTGTGGCTCAATCAGTAGGGCTCCCGTTTACCATATGGGAGGCCCCGGGTTCGGTTCCCGGGGCCTCCTGGTGGGGGCAAGCCCGCCCGCATGGCGTGGTTAGCTGACCCAGCGAGCACAAGCAGCAAGGGGGGGTATAAATGAATAAATAAATAAAATCTTTAAAAAAAAAAAAAAAAAAAACCAACTCAGGGCAGCCGATGTGGCTCAGTGGCTGAGCACTGGATTCAACCCCCAGCCCCAGTACCTGGAAAAAAAATAGGTTAGGAAATTATCTCATGATAAAGAATAGTTTTTGTTAAGGAAAGATAGACAGCTACCCCTACAGAGACATAAATTTAATTCATATAGAGAGACAACTGGAGAAGCAGCAAAGTTGCTATTTAGCATTCTAAAGGCCCAATTCACGATTTACCTTCAGCTGCAGCCTCGGCCTTTCGCGCCCTCAACAGACAAAGCCTACTCCTGGGTCATTTCTGGCACCTCGACTAGAGACAACTGTGCGCAGCCAGAGTTGCCTAAGTCTAGGTGCAGCGAGGAGGCATTAGAGTGTGGAGAGCAGGCCTTCAGCCTCCATGTACATTCTCCTCTAAAATCTGTATGCCTAAGAATACCTTTAAATTCATAGTAGCCTCCTCCCACATTTCTGAAGAAAGGCATACCCACCTCTTAAAACAATTTAAAAAAATAATCTAATTATGGGGTTTCCCTGTTAGTACCCGGCTATTCTGGCTTAGTTGGATGTTTTCATGGAAGCAAGTTTGCCTCTCCTTTCCCCAACCGTAGTCCAAGAATGCCGTCGCTCTCGACAGAGACTCCAGAGAATACTGAAAGAAGTACTGAATGTTAGAAATTGTTTTTGCCGTGTCTTTAATTGTAAGCAATTCTACTCAGGAAAAGTCGATGGAAAAGCAACTTTGAATATCTTAGACAGTGTTGAGTTATAATGTTAATTCTTTTACATGAACCTGGAATTTTCTTCTGGGACTGCCAATTTTTTTTTCCCCAAAATTATCAAGATACTTTGGATAAAATATGCAAATAAAAACAAATGTACATCACTATTACAAGGTGTTAAGACTATGGAGAAGCATGGGAAAAATACAATTAATGTAATCTATGGACTATAGTTAACAGCAATACTGTATTATTCCTCCTTCAATGCCAAAGAAGGACTGTGTTAATAGGGGGGTATGGGAAAAAATAGAGCAAATGTACGCTGTAGGCCACAGCTAGTGGTAACAGTCTGATGATGTTCTCTCAAGCTGTAACAAATGTCCAACAACAATGTAATGTGCTGGTGGAGGGGTGATATATGGCAATTCTGCACATATGCATGATTGCTTTTTAAGTTCACAACTTCTCTAATAAAAATATATATTAAAAAAGAAAAAAAGCAAAATATATATATAAACAAAACTTTGATGTATGCTATTACGTAAGATAGTTAAAAGCCATTCTATCAAATCAGATCAAAATATTTTAATTACCATCAATCCTCATTTTATTCTAGAAAACGTTAATTTTCTACCACATATTACCAAAAAAACTGCTATCAAAATAATTAATTTTAGCAAAATAAATACCTCCACTTTTCATTACAAATACATAGTAAATATGACTGTGACATCTTAAGAGATGCAGTCCTAATAAAACATTAATTTTTGTTTGATAATTGTCACCTTTTCTAATATACTTATGTTGTTATGCTGTTATGATCAATTATAAAGACAGCTCAATCCAGAAGACATTTTTTTCCTCAGAGCCTTATGACCATAGGAAATAAAAGTAACTTTAAAAAGTGAATTTATACTTTATTTTGTGTAGTAAGAATGATCAATAAAAGACTTAGAGATAAAAAATATTTAACACTGTGGTTTAGAAAAGCATGGAGAAAGTAGAACGGAAATATAAGTTCAAGTAGAAAAAGGGAAATATAAAATGCTAAATAAGTTTGTTCAATATTTTTTAAAAATTATTGTCTTTAAAGTCCACTGGAGGGAAGCGGCTGTGGCTCAATCAGTGGGGCTCCCGTTTACCATATGGGAGGCCCCGGGTTCGGTTCCCGGGGCCTCCTGGTGAAGGCAGGCCCGCCCGCACGGCGTGGTTAGCTGACCCAGCGAGCACAAGCAGCAAGGGGGGGATAAATGAATAAATAAATAAAATCTTTAAAAAAAAAAAAAAGTCCACTGGACATTTATTTAAAATGATGTAGTAGTTTTTAGTGTCAACACTTACATTGTTTTGGAAATTTTATACTTTGCAATTATTTGTAGTTAAAAGAAGAAAAATTATAGATGTCAACTTTAAAATGTGCAAGGATATTTATGACTTTTCTAATTCTTTAAGGAAGTTCACAAACAGAAAGATCTGAAGACCACTGCTGAGCTACCATCGCAGCTAACCAGAGTAGCAAGACCATTACAGGAATAACGCATGCCGTTTAGATGTACTAAAAATACAAACTTTCATTTTCAAATAAAAGCAAGCATTCTAGATTTATTTTGTAAATTTGGAAAGCAACTGACAGTTAATACAAATATTGTGAGTGCTTTAGGAACCTTATATATTACCATTCATTTTTTAATAAGATAGAATACAAATATTACATCAAAATTTTAATCTTTAGTTAACTGTTCATGCAGTAATATTTTTAATATTATATGATAAGGCCTTTAAGAATTAAATTTAGGTTTATTCAATAGTTCACATATATTTCAAGAAAATGTCTTTTTGGGAATGAAAGATGAATTAAAAGCAGAATATCAACTTTGACATTTCAAAATTTCCTAAGAAAAAACTCAAATTTATGTACAACAAACAGCCATGGTAAATCACCTTCAATACAATTATAATGAAGACTATGAAATGCCTTCAGGGGGAAAAAAAAAAAAAAATATATATATATATATATATATATATCCTTTCCCTGAACTACATTTTGTCATGTACAAAAAGATTAGGGATAATTTTAAATTCAATGCTATTTATGCATTATATCGAAACAATTAGAAAACTTTACTTGACAACAGTGAATTAATGATAATTCAATCATGCTCTCCTTTACCCGCCAGCCCAAAGATTTCTGAGTCTCTGTTCTGAAAAAATTACAGAACAGAAAATCAGGAGTCATGCAATTGTCACTGACAAGAGAATAAACATGATGAAAGCTAAGAGTGATTAGGAATTTCTAGCATATGATGTTTTCTTCACACACTCGGCAGTGTGTTTAGAAAGTAATTATAACACAGCATAACCAAAGAAAATTACTGGCCGTAAGCTGAAAAAGTGACCCACTTTTTATCATTTGTCTTCAACCAAATACAACCTGCATGACATTCAGAAGATACTGGAATTTCTTATTCTCTGCTTCTAGAAACTGTTCAAATAAGATAGAATGGTAGTTATTACAGGGCTTTTGTTTTGTTTTTTTAAGCTGCTGGACCGGAAAGCCTTAATAATGTGCCTCTCAGATACAACAAGGCAGAGTTATTAGCAGCCAGTGGCTGCTTTCAGAGAACACTACTTGCTGGAACCTACTGAAGAAGTAGCCAAATCGATGTGCTTGAAAGCAAACGTATTTACTTTTACATGACATCCGAGGTGAGGCTAGAAATTCAGAGGTGACTACGTCGTCCGGAAAGCTCCTCGAGCAGCTTACGGGCGACTTGTTCTTGAGTGGCTAGGAGGAGCAAGCAGCGCCTGCAGCGGCCTTCACTCCCATTTCACTGAGGACACAGTCACGCAGGGCACAGGCCTCAGGCTGCGTCGTCCCAGCCCCCACCGGGCCTCCCCTTCTCTCCACTGGCGCCACGAGGCTATCCTGGAATGCCCAGGGAGCTCCTTCGCCACTGCTCAAACCTCGAGTCGCAGCTCCGTCCTCACAGGCCCTCTCCGCACGCCGCGGTCTCCTCGCACGGGCACGGTCCAGAATTACACGACCTCTTGTGAGACAGTGAGCCTCCCGGAGAAGAGAGCGCTGCACCCCCAGTTCAGGGTTAACTCTTAGAGCACATTCAGTGTTTGCTGGATGAAAGAGCTGATGACTCACAATGCCTAACATGAAACACGGATGAGCACTACTCTCATCTCGGTAAAATTTCTGTATTAGCGATCACTCTACATGGAAATAGTGTGCCGTATTTAAACCAATGGGAAAATCTCTTCTATTTATTTTATAAGCATCTTTGCTAAAAGCACAACCATTGACATTTACAAACAACATATACACTAAATAAACATAATACAGTTAGGGGGAAAAAAGGCTTATAGAAAACCCAACACATTTAGTGTCAGGTTAATTGAAGTCTGGAAGCAACTCAATCTTAAAATTACCAAGTTAACCATGGCACAAAGACTTAAGCTAAATGTTTCTACCAACCAATTAATTTTAATCAAATGAAGTAGGAAACGGAAGGTGATTTGATAAAATATATCTTGATATGAGAAGCCGATAACACATTTTACTCTAATTCCTAACAAAATGAGGGGAAAACATTTCCAGCTTTCCTGACAGAAAACCTAAAGCCAGCCTCCTAGTGAAGAAATATCCTTTGTCACAACAAAAGCTAAGTGCCTAAACCATGGCAGGGACAGCACACAGCACCCTAAAGTGCAACACCCATACCCTTTAACACTTCTTTTATTCTCGCACGTTAGCTTCTTTTAATTTTGTAGCAGCTATTAACTGGCTTAGGACCTTAGAGCATGATCCTATTGCTAAAGTAATTTATACATCTCTAAGTAGCAGCTGTGTAATTTTTATAGTTTATCTAAAAACATAAAATTCAAAACATTAAATGAATTTCATCATCTGATATTTGAGTAATTTAGCAGAAAGGAAGATTCAAAATGATAAGTAATCCAATTCATAAAAAATAAAGTGTATGAGCTTTACTTTAATTTTCGAAGGATCCTCTTTTCTCCTCAAGATATACCAGGGGGAAGCAGATGTGGCTCGTGCAGTTGAGCACCTGCTTTCCACATACAAGGTCCCGGGTTCAATCTCCGGTACCGCCTAAAAAAAAAAAAAAATGGTACACCAGGGCTGCAACTATGCTTAGGCATTCTTTTTATTATTTTTTCCTGATGACTAAAGAAGATATTCTTTTTGGCTAAAAATTCAGAAACCACAGATTAGTGTTCTCAATACCTTCCCACAACTTTTATTGTTGAGATGGACTTTTTGGAAGTTGGCTTATTATCTTTCCTTGACTGACAGCATAAGCCACTTAGCTGCGAAAGGCTGACGGTCTCTCCTGATATTTTTAATGCTCTATCCTGAGCCCCACTGCTAGAGAAAGACAGCTATGCCCAAGACCAAGCTCTACTCAGTTTTCAGACCCTGCTCTCCCCTCGTCACAACCACAGCAGAGGCCTGGCCGGCAAATCCACCTGACCTCCCTCCACCAGGTCAGACGCGGTTGGGTCTGCAATGGGTGGGAGGGCTCAAGCTGAGTTCAGCCTGTCTGGACTTCCACTTCTTGATCATCAAGAAAAAGGTGCTCCTGATATTGCCTAAGCCATATTAACCACATACTGTCCTAGAGAAGCTTCAGGTTAAGGGGGAAAACAATGGCCTCAACAGTACTTTTTCAAAAAGCTTAACTGTTTATACTCAAACAAATTATTGTTCTCAAATTAATAAGCCTGAATGGAGTGATTTAGTTCATATATTTAGCTCTAAATCAACTGTAACAGTTTCTAGGACACTTTGTTTGTTCTAGGCATACAGGTAAAAACTTGCCCTTACAGACAGAAGTCTCATTTCAAAAACCACAAAATAAAACGATATAACCAGGGACTACAGACCCAACTTGAGTAACAAAAAAGTTTCGAAAGGGAGTGGCTGTGGTTCAAGCAGGTGAGTGCCTGCTTCCCACATGGGAAGTCCTGGGTTCAGTTCCCGGTGCCTCCTAAAAACAAAAATACAAACAATAAGCAAACAAATGAAAAAACCAACCCAGGGAAGCCAATGTGCCGATGTGGCTCAGTGGCTGAATGCTGGCTTCCCACGTACAAGGCCCTGGTTCAATCACAGGCCTCTGTACCTCAAAAGAAAAAAAAAAGTTTTAAAAAATTGCTGTTTATCTAGCAGATGGGTAGGCTATTCCTCACACACTGCTGCCATCTTCAGGCTTCAATCTTTCTCTAGATGTCAAAAAGAAAATTAAAATAAAACATCTGACCAGTGAGATAAAAATGGTAAATTGCACAAGTGGCCACAGCTGTTATTTTTATCTTTTCTGGCATTCTGATGTGAGGTATAGAAGATTTAATTAAATCCCCTTCCCATCTCTCTCCTTCTTTCTCCCACATTCTCCAAAAAGACCATAAAAGCTCTTGAGTCAAGTACTGGACATTCTTCCTATATGAGGGACATATATCCAAAGTAACCAGTTATTTATGTCTCTGTTCTGCCAAGAAACAAGCATTCTACCAGCGGTGAAGCACTCCACTTTAAATAGTAAAACCACGATAAGTCATTATCCACAGAGTCTCCATGCTTTGCAATGGCAGTACCTTGGGAAAGTTTAAAACTGAAACAAAATAAAAGCAAAATTTGGGGAAAATGTGCAAAATAAATGGTCTTTGGTCATTTAAAATGTCATGGCTCTGAAAGACAAAGAAAAACTGAGCAAACATTCCATATTAAAGACAATGAAGAGACAACTGAAACCCAATTGAATCTTGGATCAAAAAAAAAAAAAAATGTGTTTCTCTTTTGCTACACAAAATAATGATAATGCATAGAGCTTACTAAAGGAATATACTGATATTCAAGATCACATTCTACTGAGATCCTGATTTGAAAACATTAACTTTTTCTTAACTAAATCTTTTACTTTTTAAATCAATGGCATTTTTAAGTGTTTCCCTGTGCTTAATGATGACTGCAATTATTAATATCATTGTCTAGTAATATGCTCCCAGATCACCTAAATTACCACAAACCTATGAAAAGTAGGTGTTCTCAATTCCTTTTAAAGATCAGGAAACAGCTGCAAAGAAATGCAGGAACCTGCTTAAGAGCATTCAGCTGGGCCAAAAACCATTTCTCTTAGTGTTTCACACACTGAATGCCTCAGGTAGATGGTAAAGTCAAGAGAGAAGCTGTTTCATCTACAAGTGTCCCTCTGCTCTTTTTACACAGGAATACCAAAACTAGTTTAATTATTACTTCTAGCAATTGAAAAGAGAATATAAAGTTACATAATATCCTGCTCTCTTCTTAAACAAGACCAAGAAAGAATGTGAGGAAGGAAGGAGCAAAGGGAGGGAGGCATGGAAGGTGAGAGGAAGCGGCAGGAAAGAGGGGGAGAGAAAGGTAACAAAAGAAAATGATACAAAGAACCAAAACTCCTCAACAGTGTCAACCCGACTGGGTGACATACTAGTACAAGAAAGAACTGGTCGTACTAAAGAGAAGACAGAGTCACTGGCAAACTTTAAAACCAACAAGAGTAAATAAACATACACATGCTAGGTAGTTACGGACAAATGCTAACAGCAACTATAGCACCTATGATTTTTTTTTCTCTGAGGTGTGGGGGCTGGGGGCTGAACCCGGGACTTCATATGGGGAGTCGGCACTCAACCAGTGAGCCACATGAGCTCCCCTGAGTTGGTTTTCTCATTTTGTCTTTGCTGTTGTTTGTTTTTTTTTTTTTTTCAGGAGGCACCAGGAACCAAACCTGGCACTCAACCTCTTGAGCCACATCAACCCCCAAGAATGTATAACTTTTAAGCCAAGAGAAGAAACTTCTACCTATCCAGTAGAAAGCAGGAAGGTGTAAGTAAGGAGGGTCTAAAAAGAATAAAAATATGGAAAAAGACATAAAAGACAAACACGTGGGAAGTGGCTGTGGCTCAATCAGCAGGGCTCGCGTTTACCATATGGGAGGCCCTGGGTTCGGTTCCCGGGGCCTCCTGGTGGGGGCAGGCCCGCCCGCACGGCGTGGTTAGCTGACCCAGCGAGCACAAGCAGCAAGGGGGGGATAAATGAATAAATAAATAAAAATCTTTAAAAAAAAAAAAAAAAAAAAAAAAGACAAACACGGACCAAATAAAGTTGGAGGAGAAATCTTAACATCAAATAAAACATAAATTAAGGTAAAGTTATAGAAGAATACCAGCTAACAGGATACTAGAAAGGAGAGGTCATCATTTTAAAGTACTATAATAAAATCTGAGTCAAGCAAGAACTGATGGATGCTGAAACTAGCGTTGCAGCTTGTCGGATATTCCTTCAGCCCCAAAGCAGTGCTTCCCAGGGACTTGCTAATTACAAAAAGACTAAGATAACTTTCCTTGGAGAGGTCTGTTGTCCCCCACCTCAACAAAATGAGCAAGCTCATCACCAATATTGGGAGGCACTGGCCTCATGGGCTTCCAGACTGAAAATAATGCATCACAATGTAATATTCCTGCCCAAAAATGTTTTGCCTGAAACTATTCACGCAGAAAGAAACACAGACAATATAACAGACATTCTGCAGAACAACTGGCCTGGACTCCTCAAAAACGACAGTGTCAAGAAAGTAAAAAAGAGGGGAGTGGATGCAGCTCAGTGGCTGAGCGCCTGCTTCCCACGTTCAAGGTCCTGGGTTCAAGCTCCAGTATCCCCTAAAAAAAAAGAAGAGTTGTTTTAGAGTCTAGATTAAAGGAGACTGAACGGATATGACAAATGCAAATACAGGAATGGCACGCCGAGCACGGGGACATGGGACATTACCAGGAAATGGGGAAAGCCTGGACATAGGACATTAGACAGTGAGACGGCACAAATGTTGAGCTGCCAGATGGTAGCTGCACTGCGCTTACACAGGCAAGTGCCCGTGTGGTCTACGTTTAGGGGTAGAGTGTGTACGACTCAGTCTCCAACGGAACAATAACGTAATATTCACGATGAGAAAGAAAATATGAAAAAATATTAACAATTGGTGAATCTACATGAAGAGTGCATTAGTTTTCTTTGAAATATTTTTGCCACTCTCCTGAAGGTTGGAAGTTTTTCCCAAAAAGGTAAATTAAAAAGAATTTTAAAGATAAAGGTTATATATTGATGGAAACCTCAAGAAAATAAGGTCTAGCCACCATAAATAAATTCACTCTGAGCAATAAGTCTCAAATCATATCTAACAACAAAAAAACAATTATTCTTAAATTAATCTACTCGGTTCAGAACCACTGATAAATCAAGCAGACAAAGTATAAGCAGAAATATGGAAGTTCTGAACAGGGCAATTAGAAAGCTCAAATCAGAAATACAATGAACTCCACCCTAATGGACAGAGACTAGTATTCTTTTCTAGCATACCCAAAATTTTTATACAATTAAACCATGTATTAGGCATAAAGGAACTCTCATTAGATTCTAAAAGGTCTGTCATACATATTATATTTTGGTATAATGCAATGAAATTAGAAATCAATAACAAAATAACTTTTTGAAAAAATTCCAAGTTTGGAAACTGAAAAAGGTATATAATTAAATAATCCTTAGGTTAAAAAGAAAGTCAACAAAAATTAAGAACCGTTCAGAAAATATATTGTAACAGCCAAGGCAGAACTTAAGAGAAACCTATATAGCTTTAAATACATTTATCAGGGGAAGCGGCTGTGGCTCAATCAGTGGGGCTCCCGTTTACCATATGGGAGGTCCCGGGTTCGGTTCCCGGGGCCTCCTGGTGAAGACAGGCCCGCCCGCACGGCGTGGTTAGCTGACCCAGCGAGCACAAGCAGCAAGGGGGAGATAAATGAATAAATAAATAAAATCTTTAAAAATAATAATAATAATAAATAAATACATTTATCAGGAAGTAGGAAAAGTTAAAAATAAAAACCAACAGAGTAAACCCAAAGAAATAATAAAGATAAGGGCTCAGATCTAAAAAGCTACAACTGCTCTTTTTTTGGAAAAAAAAAAAAAAGAACAGCATAGAGTGAGCTACCCTTTGAGTAGGAAAGGGGGAAAACACACAAGCACACTGGTACAGTATTTTCTGTATAAAGATACAGAAGAAACTAATAAAAATGGCTACCTCTAAAAGGTGAAGGAGGGGTTAGAAGGAGACAGGGTGTGAGATACTTCCCTATATGACTTTCTTATACTGTTTTAGTGTTTGGAATCATGTAAATGTCTTATAATTTTTTTTTAAGTTTTAAATTAAAAAAAAAAAAAAGGTCACTGTGTGATTGTTTTTCCCCACACTTCCATACTTACCGGGATCCTCAGTCATGGCCCAAATCCTTTATAAACACAGATTAAACACTCTCGGCTATGTATTTTTTTAAAAAAGCATTTTTTTCTTTTTTTTTTTTTTTTTAAGATTTTATTTATCCATTCATTTATCCCCCCCTTGCTGTTCGTGCTCGCTGGGTCAGCCAACCACGCCGTGCGGGCGGGCCCGCCTTCACCAGGAGGCCCCGGGAACCGAACCCGGGGCCTCCCATATGGTAAACGGGAGCCCTACTGATTGAGCCACAGCCGCTTCCCTTAAAAAAGCATTATTACACTGCCCTTTCAGACACCTAACCGTGCTGTACCACAGCGAGTACAAGCAATGACGCCCAGACAGGTAGTGACAGTATTAAAATCTAACTTAAAAGCAGACTGGATACAAACATCAAGCTTTTAACTTTTATTGCAAAAAAGGTAACCAATTTTTTGGTATTTAAGCAAGCAATACCTAACAGTTAAAACTAGCCTTCCCAGTGAAACAGTTCTTTTTATTTGCAAGCTTTAACTCTCCCCAAAGTCAAGATACATTGAGGGTGTGTGTGTGTGTGTGTGTCTATAGTGTGTATTGCGTTGCAATATAACCAAGCAAAAAGTAAAACCCAAGCACTGCCACGCATCTGCATCACGGCTGCTGATGGCTATTGTTTATAAGGAGTCCCTGCTTAACACTGGGCATCATATCCCAGACTACATTTAAACTATTATCAGATAATTAGAAAACAAAAGCAAGTAAACAAATGTATGCAGGAAATGTGAGATTAATTATAATTAGCTGGAAACACTATCTTGAATTTAAAAATATTAATTACTTAAAATGGATTCTTTCTATTAAATGTTGATGAGGTTTCTAATGAAAAGGCTAAGAATGTCAAGAAACAAAGGACACTAAATCAAAGTTCTCCTCCCACAACCACTAAATAATTGAGTTGCTGGTAGCTAACCCTTGACATACACACTAAGTGCCATGCACTGGGTTACAGACTTTACAACTACTACTTCATTTAATTCTTGCAATAATCATATGAATAGGTACTGTTATCTATTCCCATTTTACAGATGAAGAAACTGAGGATTCAAAACCAGGATGCAAACTCAAGCACTCTGACTCTAGCATCCTTCCTTAACTACCAAGTATGGACGCATTTGGTCTTTTTTGGTCTCAATTTCTTCATCCATGAAACGAAACGTTCCACTTAGTTTAACAAATAGGAAAGCTGCCAGGGAGTTTTCAACTTTTAAACAAGACAAATCTAAAAAGCAACGTGTTAAAAAAAAAACCTAAAATAAATAAATAAATAAATAAATACAAAAGGAAAAAAAAAAACCTAAAATAAAAAGCAATGTGTAAGAGATCTTTCAAATCAATAAGAAAAACTGAACACCACAATAAAAACGGACAATTCACAAAGATTTAAAGAAGGTTGATAATCACTCAAACTCGCTAGTAAGCAAAGCAATGCAAGTTAAAACAAGATGCCCTTTCAAACTTTGACAGCTGGGAGAAAGCACTACGGTCAGCGGTCAGCGTGGGGGAAGGCGCCCTCACATCCTGTGCGTGCAGTGTAGTGGTGTGAGCTTCCTGCAGGCCTGCCTGCTCCTAAGCATGGAAACCCAGTCAAGACGGCGCAGCGGGATGCTTGCGACTGGTCCACCAGCACAAGTTTCGAGCAGCCTGGGAGACTGGGCAGAAGCACCAAATCAAGAAAAAGGCTCCTTAAAAGCGGCAGCCTCTGCTGGCACGCTGGCGGCCTCTCCCCCGCCCCGCAGGCAGGACCCCTGGTCCGAGGACCAGAGGGAGCAGAGTGGCCCTCAGGCGCGTGCTGGGAGCACGTGTGTCTGGCCCGGGCTGCCCGGCGGTGGCCTGAGAACCTTGGGGTCCCAGACCTTGCCCTGCACGAGAAGGTAGCTCAGCACTCCGCAGGGCCTGTGGGAGAGCAGGGCAAAGCGTAGGCAGGGCCCAGGACTGTAAGGAGACGCTTCCTGGAAGGGGGAGCATCTGTAACCACATAAAGGGGAACCCCAGGGCCACACTCGTGCCCCAGACAAGAGGCTTGTGCATGGAGAGAGGCTCAGCCAGGCCCCTAGGTCTGGCCTAGAGTTATTTTCTTACAGCCCACTGGATGGATGCGCCCCAAAGGAGCACACTTGCACAGGTCAATCTGCAAAGACTGGAAAAGGTATTTTCTTTTTTCCCTTCTGCTTTTTGCTTGTTAGCTCCTGGCACTCAAGGAAAACTCAGTCATAACACGAGCTGGATACAAGCTGAGGGAGCACTCTCCTCAATTTCAGCTGTAACACATTACAATATCAAACTGTCCAAACTGCAACAAAACGTTACAAAGAAACAGGAAGAGATGACTCAGGCAAAGAATAGCCAAGCTTTAGAAACCATCAAGAAGACCAGACCTGGGACATACCAAAGACTTTAAAAAAAATGGTCCTAAATATGATCAGAGTTAAAGGAAAGCATGACAAAGAACTAAAGAAATTGGGGAAGCGATAAATGAACAGAAACAATTATCAATAGAGAGATGGAAATTATGAAAAGAAATCAGAGTTGAAGACCACAGTAACAGAAATTTAAAATTCCCTAGAAGAAGTGGATATAACTCAGGAGACTGGGCTCCCGCCTACCACATGGAGATCACTGGTTCGGATCCCAGTGCCTTCTAAAGAAGACAGTGAGCTGGCGTGACAGACAGGTGCGGCAAGCTGACACAGCAAGAGACACAAAAAGAGAAAACATAATGAGAGACACAGCAAAGCAGGGAGCAGAGGTTCCCTAAGAAGACAGCGAGCTGACATGATGGGCAGGTGTGGTGACTTGATGCATCAATATTAGGCAAAAAAGAGACGCGGGGAGGAAAAGAAATATGGGAGGCACAACAAAGCAGGGAGCAGAGGTGGCTCAAGCGATTAGGCGCCTCCCTCCCACATCACAGGTCCCAGGTTTGGCCCTAGAGGAGTTTGTCCTGGTTTGAGTTTTCTGTGGACCCCAGAAAATTATGAAGCGAGGCTAACCGATTCCTGTGCATGTGAGCCCTTGCATGTGGGGCATTTTGGTTAGACCCATCAAGGGGTCTCCTGATTAGGTCCCTTCTGATTAGAGTGCTTGAGTTAAGGCCCTTGATTAGACTGTGGGGCCTTGTGCTGGAATCGTATAGAAGCGGAACACAGAGAAAGAGAGCTGCCGCTTTACCTTGCCAGGTGAGAGAGGACGCCAGGGTCGCCTGCAGCCAGAGAAAGGGAGACCCCGAAAGGCTGAGAGAGAGGCCAGGGGCTAGAACCAGTGGAGCAGCCCAAAGCTCAAGGAAAGAGGCCCCTGGACACAGCCATGTCCTGATCGCCACAGCTGGGCTCAGGGGAAAGTGAGCCTGGAGGAGAAGCAGTCCTTGCCACATGGCAGGTGTCCAGCTGGATCACAGCAGCCAGCTTTTGATGAGCCAGAATCTGTGGGGATGCCTTGATGTGGACATTTTCACAGCCTCAGAACTGTAGGTTTTTACCCTAATAAATTCCTATTATAAAAGCCAACCCATTTCTGGTATATTGCCTTGGCAGCCCTTAGCAAACTATAACAGGGTTCAACAGCAGACTGGAGCTGGTAAAAGAAAGAATCAGTGAACCTGAAGACAGGACAATTGAAATCATTCTGTCTGAGAAGCAGAAAGAAGAAAAAATGAGGAAAAGGGAACAGAGCCTGACGAACCTGTGGGACAGCATGAAGTATGCCAAGAGGAGGAGAGAAAAAGGGGCAAAGAGAATATTCAAGGAAATTATGGCTGAAATCTTCCTAAATTTAACAAAAGACATGGATATATACATTCATGACATTAAATGAACTCCAAACAGGATATACCCAAATATTCTGTTATGCCAAAGATAAAGAGAATTCTGAAAGCTGCAAGAGACAAGCAACGTGTCACATTTAAAGGAGCCTCAATAAAATCAAGTGCCAATTTCTCACCAGAAACCATGGAGGCAAGAAGGCAGTGAGAAGATGTATTTAAAGTGCTAAAAGCAAAAAACTACCAACCAATAATTCCTTATCCGGCATAACTGACTTTCAAAACTGAGAGAGAGGCAGCTGATATGGCTCAGTGTTTGAGCGTCAGCTTCCCACATAGGAGGTCCCAGGTTCAATCCCTAGCCCAGTACCTTAAAGAGAGAGAGAGACAGAGAGAGACACAGAGACACTAAGATATTCCCAGATAAACAAAAGCTGAAGTAGCTCCTCACCATTCAACCATCCCTACAAGAGACACTAAAAAGAGTTCTGCAGGTTGGAGGACAACAGACAGATCAAAGCCCCATAAAGGAAGAGAGATCTTCAACAAGAGTAAACACAGGGGCAAATATAAATGACAATACTATTATATTTTGGTTTGTAACACCACCATATTTTGTACAATACCTAAAAGGCAAATGCAGGGCAAATGTATAAAATATAATGGTGAATCAGTGGTTTGGGATTCATAATGTACCAACATGCAGTCTGTGACAAGAACTACAAAAAGGGGGGAACAGAGGGCTATGGGAACATGGTGTGTATTCTACTGAAGTTAAGTTGGTATTAAAGCAAACAAGACTGGTATCAATTTAGAACGTTAAATTTAAGCCCATGATAACTACAAAGGAGAATACACAAGCTCATCAAGACAGAAATTAGAGTATAAATTGCCAGTGAAAATGGGGAGTTAATGCATAATGGATGTAGCATTTCTGTTTGGAGATTTGGGAAAGTTTTAGTAGTGGAGGATGGTAAGGGCACCACAATGTCACGAATGTGATTAATCCTGGTGAATGGTATGCTTGGGAGTAGTTAAAATGGGAAATTTTATATTGTATATATATTCCCACAATTAACAACAAAAAAAGAAAGGGGGGCAGATGTGGCTCAAATGATTGGGCGTCGTCTCCCATATGGAGGGACCTGGGTTCAATCCCCGGGACCTCCTGGTAAAATAATAGAAGTATAGAAGGTGCGTGGGCCACCAGGCCCCATGAGTGGGTGTGCCGCCAGGCCCCGCAAGCAGGTGAGCCAGGCCCCACCAAGTCACATAGCAAGATGATGATGTAACAGGAGAGAGAAGCAGAGGAGAAGCAAGACGAAACGTGCCAAGGAACCAGGAACTGAGGTGGTGCAGGTGGCAGAACGCCTCTCTCCCACATCGGAGGTCCCTAGGATCAAATCCTGCTGAAGACAGGAGGAGAAGGATGAGAAGAGAAAGCAAGAAACAGACACAGAGAATTGTCCAGCGAATGGACACAAAACAGCAAAAATGGGGAAGGGGGGGGTTTAAAATGGATGAAAGTAAAATAAATAAATAAATCTTTTTTTTTAATGCATGAATATTAAAAAAAAAAAAAGAAGTAAAGAAACAGTGACAATTAAATGAATCTAGCAAAGGAGGAGAAAAAACTCAAAGGGACATTACTGGACCTATGAAAAAACTGGAATATAGATTGCATACTTTGTATCAATGTTAGATTGCTTGAACTTGATAATAGCACTTAAGGTGCAATTCAAAATATAATTGAAAATCCTTGTTCTTAGGAAACTTAGATGGCAGTATTAAGTTCAAGAAGCATAATGTATACAATCTACATTCATGTTTAGAAAATGGATTAATGTATATAGATACATACATACATACACACATTAAATGATACTACAAATATGGCAAAAAATTAAAATTGGTGGATCTGAATACCTGGGGATAGGGGGGTAAGGGTTATGTTGGAGTTTCCTCTATGGGGTTTGCATTAGTTTTGTAACTGTCCTGTAAGTCTGAACATATTTCAAATTGAAAAGTTAAAAAATTTAAAAAATAAAAACTCTTTGATATGGGAAAGTTTATGCTATGTTTCCATTAAAAAAGAAAAAGCAACTAAAGAGACGATGACCATTAAAGGCAATTCATGATTCTGGATCTAATAATGGAAGAAAAAAATGCCCAAAAGGTCATTATTGGACATATGAAAAAATTGGAATACAGACTATAAGCTTTATCAATGTTATATTTTCCCAAACTAGGTAACTATGCTTAAGGTGGTTACATAAGTGAACATCCTTGTTCTTAGAAAATGTACATGGAAGTATTATTGTGTGTTCAAGGAATATGATTTATACAAACTACTCACAAAACTTTAGAAAACTGATAAATAGACAGATGGACAGATGATAGAATGGTAAAGCAAATGTGGCAAATTTTTAAAGTGGTGGAACTGTGTGCTGGAAAGAGGGCAGGGGCAGTATGTTGGAGTTCTCTGTATGGGCTCTGTATTATTTTTGTGACCGTTCTGTAAATCTGAAATTATTTCAAAATCAAAAGTTTTAGGAAGAAAGAAGCCTTTGAAATGTAGATGTCCACGAAATCAGCAAATTACACTTCTGTAGGTTTCACTTACAAAAATAGCTTTCCTATATTCAACCACTTGTGAATAGAAAAGCATACAATAATTTTTTAAATGCTATATACCTACATTTGAAACTGACTTTATAAAAATATTTGTTTCAGAAAAAGAAAAGTGAAAGACCATTAAAGAAGGGAATATTTGAGTGTCAGCTCTGCGTCAGGCACCTTCAACATACGTTGTCCTATCAATTTCTTACAATTAAGAACTGTCGATCCCATTTCACAGATTTGGAAAACAGTCTCAGGGAGACTTAGGGGACTACTAAGAGGCAAAGCTAGGATTCAAGCCAGGCCTAATACATCTGAATACAAAAGCCACATAATTTCCACTAGGTCACAATACTACATTCCTTTCTGAAATGTGTTAGAAATAATACTGCTTTCACAGCATAAGAGGTAATAAAAGTATTCTAACTCAAAATACTGAACATCTTAAAAACCTACACTTCACATACCCCTTTTAAAGAATATGCTCCTTTTGGATTGATTATCCATAAAGAACCAAAACAGAATTTTCCACTGATACTTTATAATGCAATATCAGACCATTTAAAAACCACACCTAAATTTTAGCTACTAGAATTTCCATATGTAAAGAAATCAGTTGAAAAGCACTGGTTAGAGTCTAGTTGGCTACTTTTATAGCCTTAACTGATCACAAAACTAGCCCTTCTCACACTTAACCAATAAAACAAAGAAGTGTACACCCAGAACCTGAGTACCGCACTGAGAGTAAGGCATCTCCACAACAGCTGGCACTCTCCCTGGCAGCATGGGGCAGCGGCCTTTCTTCCAAGTGCAACACTACATAATGAATAATTTGTTAAAAGCAGAGGCCACAAACAAACAAAAAAAAGCGGACTCTTGGATATAGCAGAGATGAGCGGTAACTGACTTAGCAGACTGAAGATAACTGAAATTAAACATCTAGAAAGGTTCAGGAATCAGGAGTGGGGTGGGCTAAAAAGAAGAGAAGTGGTTGAAACCCTATATAAGAAATCATTCCTCAAACTCCCAGATCCCGTCACTCAAGCAACCAGCCCTTCCGTCTGGAGAGTCCACACTAGAGGGACCACAGACGGGAGGTAAGATGGGCCCTCGGTCAAGGCCAACCCCTAACGTCCCCCAGGCAGCCTCACAGTCCTGGCCGTCAGGCTTGCGGGCTTCCTGCCCCAAGAGGGGCACGGAGGCCTCAAAGACCTCACGGACACCGAGAGCCAGACCCCGTTCGTCCTTCAAAGAGGAACAACATAAGCTCTGCCTGTGAAAACGAGCCTGCCAATTAACTTTTTTTAAAGGAAGTTCTCATGCTTAAATCTGAAACAGACAGTCAAGGATCATCAAATTTGAGGAAAACCTTTAACAAGAAAGGTGGGGACCAAAACAGAGGGCAAAGAAAAGCGGATATAATGCAGGGAAAATGTGAATTTTCAAATATAGGTAATTAACATCCTCCAAGAGAAGATATGCACTCATGAAATAAAAATACTAAAGGGAACATTCAGAAAGTGAAAAAGCTTTTGAAATTAAAAGAAAAACCTAAACATTTAAAATATAATAGAAGAGTTAGAAGATAAAGACCAACAACAACAAAATAAATGGAAAATGGGAAAGGGAAGAGAAAATAATTTAAGAATTGGCTCAGAAGGTCCAAAAGCCCATTAACAGTTGTTTCTTTTCAGAAAGAGTCCATTATCAAAGGGGAAAAAATCACTTAGTGCTGAGAGGCACACATTTCCAGATTGAAAGTGTCCATCAAGGGCCCCGCACAGTTAATTTTTTATAAAGACTCACACTGAGACACACCACTCTAAAGTTTCAGAACGCCCGAAATAAAGAGACGATCATAAAGGCTTCCAGAAAGAAAAAACAGGCTCCTTACAAAGGACTGGGAATCAAAGTGACATTAGATTTTCACAGCAACATTGGAAACCAGAAGACAATAGAGCAATGTATTCAAAATTGTGAGGGAAAATAATATATTCTACATCAAAAAGAATTTGCTTCCCACAAATCATTTCTTAGGGAGCTACAATGGGGTAAACACCACAGAAGAAAGGAAGAAAATTACCATGATGATGGTGAAAATCCCGCCAGAAAAAACAGGCCAAGAAAGCAACTAGTCAAAATTGGAGCAGGAGGCCACAGGAATCCAAGGGGAAAAAAACTGAAAGATGATCCAATTGTTTGACTATATTGAAACAAGAGTTAACCTTCAGCAGGAGAGCCGGGGGCTGAATAAGTGATGAATGCGTGGAAACTAGAAAATGAGCGCCAGTGTGCATTGATTCTAGATAAAACAAAAGGATGCTTCACACCGTGGCTCAGAGATGAATAACATCTATGGAATCATAATAATGCAAACCCTGGTTAACCAAATTTGTTCTATAACCATATCTAGAAGATGAAAAGGAAGGCATGCATTGTGGGGAAGAGGGCAGTGTTAAAATGAAACCTCTGTCTTTCACAGTATCACCTGATAAATCTAAAGTTGGAACAAATCAAGAAATATTGGGGGGAGGCGGCTGTGGCTCAATCAGTGGGGCTCCCGTTTACCATATGGGAGGCCCCGGGTTCGGTTCCCAGGGCCTCCTGGTGAGGGCAAGCCCGCCCGCATGGCGTGGTTAGCTGACCCAGCGAGCACAAGCAGCAGGGGGGGGGGGAGAAATGAATAAATAAATAAAATCTTTTTTTAAAAAAAAAAAAGGAAATATTGGTGTAAGCATGTTATGTGGAAATACAGAAAAATTGCAGAAGAAACAGGAAAATGTTGACAGTGGTTCATCTGGAGAGCTGTATTCCAGAGGGGAAAGGAACAGGCTTATCCTTCTTGTTCATTATAAGTCTTGTAGAATGATTTGATCTTTTAAACTATGCACATGTGCAATACTTTGATAAAAATTAAATTTAAAAATCATACTTTAGGATAATAATTACATAGAAAAGTATTCAGAGTATATGAAGGGGGAAATGACATTATATTATGCTCAATATAAAATCAATATTGCATAAAAAACAAACAGGAAGTGTATACACCAAAATATTAATCACGGTTTTCTCTGATGTAACAGTATTTTCATTTGCTTATGTAAATTTTTCTGTATTTTTTCAAATCTTCTACAATAAATATGCATTATTTTGTACTCTTAAAAGAAATTAACGTAAGGAGTAGAAAGGCAGTAGAGCTCCAAGACCAGAGAAATAAAGCAATTTTCATTCTTAGTAAGTCACTCAGGACCCACTGGCATAAAAAGTAAATCTGGGGAGCTGATGTGGCTCAAGCAGTTGAGCACCCACCTCCCACATGGGAGGTCACGAGTTCGGTTCCCAGTGCCTCCTAAAGAAAAAACAAACTACAAGAAAACAACAAGTAAAAACGAGCAGACAACAAGCAAAAAAAAAAAAAGAAAATCTGTGACATTATAATTAATATAAAACACTGGGGGAATACTCTTAAAATGTGATAAGAAAAACAATAGCAGGTCCTCCAGGTCAGGAAATACTCTGATTTTTTCAATTATGCCTATATGCCTATATTTCATGAGCCTTAAACTTCATACCAAGATTATCTGGTTAAGAAAACAGGCTTCCGGGAAGCGGCTGTGGCTCAATCAGTAGGGCTCCCGTTTACCATATGGGAGGCCCCGGGTTCGGTTCCCGGGGCCTCCTGGTGAAGGTAGGCCCACCCGCACGGCGTGGTTAGCTGACCCAGCGAGCACAAGCAGCAAGGGGGGGATAAATGAATAAATAAATGAATAAATCTTTTAAAAAAAACTACTTAATAAATAATTGTGCAAGAATAGCCAGAAATAGCAGCTATGTACAGCAGGGGACGCATAGAAAGAGCGAGAGGTCGGGGGTCGGATGTGGCTCAAATGGTTGGGCGTCCGTCTCCCATATGAAGGGACCCAGGTTCGATCCCCGGGACCTCCCGGTAAAATAAAAAAAAAAAAAAAAAAAAGAGTGAGAGGTGAAGAATTTTCTTGTTTGTCTGTTTTTTGTTTATTATTATTGAAATAATGAAAATGCTCTAATAATGATTTAAGTGATGAATGTACAGCACAACTATGTGATTATACCAGATACCACTGGATCAGTACACTTTGGATTAACTGTGTGCTTTATTACATGTATAAATAAAATAGATTTGTTTAAAAAACAAACAAAAACATGGTTACAATGGTAAGTTTATGTTACGTGTATTTTATCACAATAAAAAAAATTTAAGATAATACTCAGTGCTGGCCAGGACACAGAAAGAGGTGGTCTCCACACAAGAGTAATTAAAAATAAACTAAAACAACCTGGTTCAATCCCCTTATCTCCCAAAAAATAAAAAATTGTGCAGCTAATAAACAAGTATTTGTTGATTAACTTTCCCTTCTACTTTTCCATACTTTGTAAATTTTATGTAATATTCACATAGTATTTTTATTTTTTTAAACCTATTTTAAAATATAAAAACACTTCAATGAGCAAATATCTCTTATTAAGCCAGAGAAAGTATTTAACTTTGCTGGACATTCCTTAAGGTCTGATTTTCAGCCACAGTAATTTTACCCTTTGTAATAAAGAACAATGCTGTACTGCACCTTATAGTATATCTTATCTATTTTCAGAAGCTTAGAGACCTGTCTCAAATTTCTTTAATAACCTCTTGCCCAACACCAATTCTACCACTACAACCTCCTTCCCCTATATACAAACTTTTTGAGTAACACTTAAAAATGGTCACATATAAGGCATGAAAATTATGTTCAAAACGCACTAGAGACAATGTCAATATTAAATAATGTTGAAGAAAAAGAATTTCAAATTAAAATATATCCAGAAAGGCAGGTTAAGGTTTTTCATCTAACTACAGTTACTCTTCTATGTTGACCTATATTTGAAATGTAGTTTCACAAGTATTTCTTTATATATAGTATTTATAACTACATTTATATTGTAGTCACATTTAAAAATTGAAGAGAAAAATACTCTTCTGAAGAGAGAGCTGGTGGAGAAGTTCAAGAATCAGAAGTGATTCTACCCATTAGGAATACAAAGTCAATCTGCGCCTCTCTGGAGGAGGCGATTCCAGACGCTGAGAGAACACAAGCATTCACAATGGCCTCTCTCTAGTGATTGGAAAACTGGGTCCATCCACCAAATCAAGGTTCAAAGACGCCCGAGCTCCGTGCAAAAACCTGCTGCGCTCAGGCCGACCACCGCAGCCGTGCAGTCAGGAAGAAAAGACTGCTTCCGTCTGCTGCCCTTGGTGAGGCGAGCTACACCCGTCCACAGCCACCGTGGCATCAATGCTAAAAGTGATGTTTTTTAATTCATTTTTTTCTCTCCCCTCCCCACACGTTGTTTGCACTTGCTGTCTCCTCTCTGTGTCTGTCCATAGTGTGCTTGTCTTTTTTTTTTGGGGGGGGGGCTCCAGGAACTGAACCAGGGACCTCCCATGTGGGAAGGAGGCACCTGATGCCTTGAGCCACTTCTGCTCCCTGCTTTTTGTGCCTCTCATTGTGTTTCCTTGTTGTGTCTCTTCATTGCGTCATTTTGCTGTGTCAGCTCGCCGCTCCAGCCCATTGCATCAGCTCGCTGTCTTGCTCGTCGTCTTTAGGAGGCGCCGGGAGCCGAACCCGGGACCTCCCGTGTGGTAGGTGGGCACCCAACTGCTTGAGCAACATCCACTTCCCTCTAAACGTGAATTTAACTTCTACTCACAAAGATCCAACCAAGCCAAATAAGCCAATATGCAAATGTGCTTCCAAACCCTGTATACAGACCTGACACCACGAAGACCCTCTGGCTGACAGCTTGTAGGCTAAACCGAGAGGCTGGGGTGATGAAGGTGCTGGCTGAGAATCTAGACAAGTTCCCGATATATGAAGGTCAGCAAGCATCCATATGAAAGGCACCCCCTGCAATTCTTGTTTCCATGGTATTAACTAAGTTTTCACTCAGGTAATCGAGGATCCTAGCCAAACAGTGCAAAGTGTGCAGTGGTCACAGGCTTGCACTTAATGTCTCTTCTCTAAATGCTACTACATAATTAGTAACATCAAAAGTCGTCATGTATCCAATCACAACCCATTAGAGGCTGAAGAAACAGCCAACCAAGCAAATACACAGCGAATGTTCCTAAAGGCTCTCGGAATTTCAATTCCATGCAAAACAGGATGGCTTTGGATCTGATTGATACTGCCATCCAAACGATCAGAAGGAGCCCTGAGTCTCTACCATTAATAAAGTGATAGATAACACACAGTTAATTTTTTAATTCAAACATTCTGCTACCTCCAACTTATGATTAAATCGTAAGAAAACTGTAAACGAAGGCAGAACCAGCATCTTTAATTCACTTAGAGTAGATGTCATATACTCTTTCAAGGAAGCTCACTTAAAGAGAAAGGTCATCAGTTAGAATCATTACCGCCAGAGCTCAGTGAACATAACTGGAGTGAGCAGGAAAACATTTATCCTTGAGGCAAAGGAACATACTTTCAAGAACTAGGACGGAGATTTTAACCACATACCAATTTGCACCTAATTCCCAAACAGACTGTTCAGCAGCGGTTACCCTTGCCAGAGCAGTCTCCATCCTCACTCAAACACATCCCTGAAGGCAATCAGCTTTTAGAACAACCAGCTCCTGCAGTAGCTGAGCCAGGAGCCAACATCCTACATGGCTCCTTGTGTGAGCGGCTTCTTGCCCTCACCCCTTTCTCCCCACCTGGGGGGATGACAGCGCTGCTCCTGCCACCACTTCGGAGCGTCCTCGCGGCCCAGGCAGGTGCTCAGGCTGCAGCCACTGTCCCTCCACTCGGCCCTATCCAACGCCAGGCTCTGTCGCGGCGCACCTCGCTTTCCTCTGGAAATACAGGTGAGCCCTCAGCGATCACTGCACAAAAACCCAACTGAGGGAGCGTTACGTTCTTGAGTGGAGTGCAGTGAAAGAAGGAGAAAGGCACGGAGGGGCTTTTCGTTTGGTTTTGTTTTTAGCAATCTTCATACCGGCAACTACCAGAAAGCCCTCTTTGAGAGGCCGCCACAGGCTCTGCCCACGCTAGGCTACACCTTGAAGGCCACGAGCCTGACCGCAGAGGAACGGGCGGCGCCCGCGGAAAGGAGGCCTATCACCTGCCGCAGAAGCTCCAGGATCCCTGTGCAAGTTTCCCTCAAGCCTGGGGTGCACAGCCCACACCAGTTCATCTCCTAAACCAGCCTTTCTCGACTGTCTGAGGCCAGGGAGCGTCACACGTACACACTGCAACCCAGAGCTCAAAGAGAAACAGTTCCATGAGACCCTCCTGGCCACTGCCACGTGCAATGCAGTCTGTTATTTTCTATTCTTTCCTCTTTCATTTGATAAATGCGGTAAAAAAAATAAAAATAAAAAAGCCAGTTTGAAAAACAACACCCCCTTTCCCACACTTTTTCCCTCCCACTCTGTCTTATTTTGAGGAGGGGAGAGGACGGCAGAGAGGACATCTATCTGTATCACGGGACTAAGGAGATGACGCAAAAGGGAGCCACATCAAGGGGACATGGGCCTTGAAGCAGAGGCATCCCCATTTGAAACTCTGAAGGAGGCCCAGGGAAATGGGGCCCAAAGTACGAGGGCTGACAACAATAAAGGCCTGTTGGTAAGTGCACTACGGACATCAGAAATGCCCGATGACAATCAGATGTGCCGGGTTAGCCCGCAGGGAGCTGCCAGGATTTGACTGCATGGGGCCAAAAGCATTCGGTTTAACCCAACAGGGCAAAGCACAGCTCAGGGCTCCATGCAGTCAGCCGCCTGTGTCCTGCCTGGAGAACCCAGTCCGCCTCGTTCGCACACAGTTCCCGCAGAAACAACTGATTTCCAAAGCTGGGACTATGGAAATCGAGCTGTGGTGTGGCCTTGCCCCTGAACGCTCCCAAAGCCACCTTACTGGTCCTGACAACCAGAAAAGCCTCACGCCTGGGGATTGGGGGTGAGAACATATTAGAGTTCTTTGTATGACTTTTGTATTATTTTTCCAACTGCCCTGTAAGTTTGAAAGTATTTCAAAATAAAAAGTTAAAAAAAGAAAAAAGGGGCTACTGATTCTCTACGCAATTGGGATAATCCAGATCACTCTTACTTTTACAGGATTAACAAACCTGGAGCCTCAGCCTCTGCCCTCCACTTGCCAGTCCATCTTATTTTCTGAAAGTATGCTCAATCCAAACCAACAGCTCATAATGAGTTCCTCAGGAGTAGAGACAATTCTTTTTATTCCTTGAAAACCCACTTCCTGGCAGAGCCTTGTACCATCAGGCAATAAACTGCGTCCTGAATTAAAACTAATCTTCTCTGGAAAATCCTTGCCCCGTTTCTCCTTGCCAAAATCTTCTCTTTAGCAGTAACAATGCTGTGGCGCCTAACTCTTTCATCTTACCATACTGGAGTCATTACTAGATCAGTGCCACTTCATCTACAAAGGATCTTCCGATTTATTTCTTCCCATTCCCAATAATCTAAATTCTCATTATACTTATGGCCCTTCTAACCCCACTCACTGTGACCATGAGAATTACCTCTTTAAACCTTTTAATCAACCATTAAAATGATTTTACTCCGTGAGGATCCTGTCACTCACTTCACTTGCGAAATTCTTCACTGGCTTTTCCTTAATTAAATGAATCAAATTAAAATCTTCCACGTGTCCGATGGCTCTCTAACAACCGAACACACCCTAGCTAGGCACTCTCATTACCTTAGCCCACAGCGTCAGCCTCACTTAATTAACACTCTCAAGCTCTCCAGAGCCTCCCTGTCCTCCCTCAAGGCTCCAATCTCGCAGCCCTCGCGACAGGAGTATTTGTCTCGGGACAGAGGGCCGTTCAGACCACTTAGATGCTCCTAGCTCTTATTTCAAGAGCAGCTGAAAACCGGTTTCCTCCCCCAACATGAAGTAATCTGTGTACCATCAGGATGGATGTGTAAAGCGGGTGTTTTCACATATTGCTCAACTTTAAAAAGTCACACTATTGCTAAGACCACGTAACAACGTGGAAAACTGTTTTTGATAGCATGTGAAGTGAAAAAGGACACAAAAGGGGACGCAAATCATGTTAGGGTTCTAGTTTCCCAATTTTTACTGACATCCTCATAAGACCTTTAAAACTGGGGGTGATGTATATATGCTCACTATCTTGATTGTGAAGATTTCACGGAAACACACAGTCAAAGCCTATGTTGCACACTTTCATCAACTGAACCTCAATAAAGCTGTTAAAACGTGTAAGTCTTCTTAAACATCTGATAAAGTAAGACAATGACATTGCCACAGGCCTCAAGCATGTAAAGACAGCTTACAGCAAAAGGCTGAGAGATGGGAACCTTGGAGAGTAATTTGCTCGGGAAAGTAATTCAAAGGGTGAATTTCAAAAGGAAAATACTAGAAACAATGAGGGGGGAAAATGCTTCTAAAAAGAAGGTTTCCCCACTTTACAGAAGCGTCTCTATTTGAAGGGGAAAGATTTTAGAAGCAGAACTTATGTATCACAGGAAAGACTGATTTCTCTAAAATCTAAAAGACGAGCAGCCAAGAACTTGCAAGGCACTGGAGGTCTAAAAAGACCTCTGAGAACACAGGCTTAGAGAAAGGAACAAGATAAAAAACGCTTTCTTTTTCTACTTTGTTTTATAAGGATACCTGCTTCTTGGCCATAGTTTTTATAGACCACTGCCTAATTTTTCGTATTTTATCTATAATTAGCAAAGCAAATTAGTCCCTTTGATTTTTTTCTAAACTATTTTTCCCAGTTTTTGTTTCAGTTAACAATGTTAAAATACTTCTCCCCAAGTGCTCCCCAGATTAAATGCTAAAAATCACCTACATTAGCCTGTGACTGAGAAGAGAAAAATTAACTAGCAAGTCTTTCTTATCATCCACCAAAACCCTGTAATTTCACCTATAAATTCAAAGAACAATGACACATTAACAAATCCCTTCAGAAATATAAAACTTTAAATGTGGAAAGCATCATAAACAAAGAAAGGCCGCCAAATTTTCTCATCATTTTGCCTCTAACTGCAGGGAGGATGAACCAAAAAGGGAAATGCCCAGCAGCTGCTGGAGATGCCGTCCCAGGCCACAGGGCGGCGAGGGAAGGCAGCCGGTGCCACCAGCTGGGGTGTGAAGCAGCCCCTCCGAGGAGCAGCTGGGCCAACGGCATGGCATTCGAGTTTCCTCCTCTCATACAGCACCCATTCCTCAAAAGCACGGGAAAGCAGGAAGTATACGAGCTGAGCAGCCATGGCAAATGAAAAATGGGTGCTTCACAAGAGCTAAAAAATATGAACTCTCTAGTTAGGGGATGAATGCTTAGCTTTAAAAACTAATTATAGGCAATCACTTAAAACAGGATAAGGTAAATATGAAATACAGATAAAACTGATTTTCTTAGGTAATTTCTTGCCTCAAATTCTACTTTTCTTAGCTTACATACATAAAGCAGTATTTAGTGGACAAGAGTGATAAAAAAAAAAAAAACTTGTTCAGAGATTTGGCAGGAAATGAGATGTTGTCCTACCAATTTTCTTTTAAAAAGTTCTTAAGATAAAGCTGTTCTCCAGGCTTCTTTTCTTGTTGTAAAGAAGTGCTGCAAGCTATATCCATCAAACTCTATAATCCTGTCTTCCACAAGACTTCACCTTTTAGACATGTTTCCTGAGTTTTTCAGACATAACTTAATTTTTCTGTCGCCCTTCTTACTGAATGCCAGCACATGCCCCACCATCCACTGGTGCCCTTCACGGGAGGGGAGGGGCAGGGACCGAAGCACAACACCTCACCAGTCTTTCCAGGACTTTTCTATGAAGATTAGAGGGAACATACTTTGATGCTCAATTCACAAAAGCTACAAGAACAGGAATCTGGAGAAACCATGGAAAAAGAGACTGGGAGGGCAAGGAATAAAACCAAGCAAAGCTAAGAGACAGAATGCGCATTTCACTCCGATTCTGTGAGCTCTATTAGGGCGCCTCCCAAGCTAATGTGAGCTGAGCTTCTGTCGATGCCATCACAAGAATCTTCTCTGATTCACAGACCTAGACAAACAACCAGCTAAGTATAGGGCCCAATCCTTTAGAGGCTGAAGATGTCATCAATTCTGGAATGCCCAGTAACTTCCACCTTCATTTCACTGTGTTATCATTAACTTTCCATATCTAGTTTCCCCTCATCTTCATAGGACAAAAGCAGAATAACACGCAGATAAACGCAACAGCGCTCTAGAAAGACGCTGACATAAGTGCACTGCCGAGTAGACAAGCCGCAGCACTGTGCAGTAGGCCACACTGCTGTCGCCGATACAGGAAATACTGTGCTGAGAAAAAGGAATGGCGCTGAATGGCACAAGTATGTGGCCCAAGTAGAAAGCTGAAGAGACTTTTAGTGTTCAGTCATCAGGAAGGCCCATCAAAAGAAAAACGATGGGAACTAAAGCTGACAAAATGAGAGGAAGGCAGTTTCAATATTACAAGTTTTATATTGATATTATTTATACTCTAGCTCCCTCTATTATCTTTAGGGTTGACTGTCTGAGGAAAAATTATCATTGAAATACATATTGACCAGTAAGTATAAATGTATAAATCTGATCTGAACATATGATATTTAATATGCCTATTAGGGAGCAGATGTGGCTCAAGCAGTTGAGCCACCTGCTTCCCACATGGGAGGTCCCAGTTTTGATTCTCGGTGCCTCCTAAAAACAAAAAAATAAACAAGCAAACAAATGAAAACACCAATTCAGGGGGAAAGCAAATGTGGCTCAAGCGACTGGGCTCCCATCTACCATATGGGAGGTCCCAGGTTCATTTCCTAGGGCCTCTAGGTGAAGGCGAGCTGGCCCACGTGGAGAGATGACGCAACAAAGAGAGACAAAGAGGAGAGACAACGAGAGACACAACAATCCAGGGAGCTGAGGAGTCTCAAGCGATTGAGCGCCTCTCTTCCACATTGGAGGCCCCAAGATTGGTTCCCGGTGCCTCCTAAAGAGAAGACGAGAAGAAGACAAGACAAGCAGACACAGAGAGCACACAGCGAATGGACACAGAGAGCAGGCAGCGACCGCAAACAGCAAGGTGGGGAGAAGGGGGGATAAATAAATTTTAAAAAATAAATCTTGGGGAAAAAAAAAAAACAAAAACGACTCAGGGGAGCTGATGTGGCTCAGTGGCTGAGCGCCAGCTTCCCACATACGAGGTTCTGGGTTCAATCCCTGGCCCCGGTACCTAAAAAAAAAAAGAAAGATGCCTATTAGTTAAACAAAAAAAAATAGTAAGTTGTACTTACTATCTGGAGCTCAAGGGACAGAACTAGCTGGAAAACAGAAACTTGGGGCTCAGCTTCACACAGGTGGTAAACCCAAGGGGCTGAATAAGATGGGGAAGGGGAAAGCCAGTTTCTAGAGGTAGAGCAGAAGACCAAGAGATACAGCCAATGAGATAAGGAGACACCGAGTGCTGAATGGGACAGCAGCCAGCCAAGAGCCCACATCACTTCCCGGAGGAGCGCTTCCCCGGACCTTCCTTCTACTGGGGCGGGGGTGGGAAAAAACCTATCAGCACTTAATACCTGTGAATTCTACAAAGTTTTAAGGGGACAGCCACTTTCCTCCAGAACTGATGACTTTCTAGATAAGAAGTACCAGTACCCAGCTCATTCAAGCTGCAGCCCCTGCCCAGGTGGCCACTGAGCCTGGCTCCAGGTATCTCTGAAACCAATGCAGAGTGGAGGAGAGATCCGACTTGGGCCTGCCCGGCGTCCAAGGAAAGTGTCACCAGAAACCTTCTGCTTTGTCTTCTACCATCCAGCTTAAGCAGAAAAAGTCAGTGACTCCATAAATCCAAGGGTGTAGCACTAAACAGAAACCTTCCTGGACAGGGACTACATCAAACAGAACTTTAAAGAAGCAATTTAAGGATCAGAAACTGGTAGCCAAGCCTCCCTTCTACTGACACCTACCCCAACCACAATTATGGTTCTACGTGTAATTCAGGACACAAGCCCAGAAGAGCCATCAGTCAATTTTTCTTAGATTTAAAGTCAACATCGAAACATTCCTGCTGCTGGCTATATGACACGGACACTCCATGTACTTGCTCCCTGACATGAAAACTGTTACAACACTTCAGGGAAGTCTTTTAACAGTATGACTCAAGAATTTTTAAACTGCTTCTATTTCTTCAGAGATTTAATTCTATTTCCGGAAATCTATCAAAGATTTATCAGGCAATCAGGAGAAAAAAACTTTGGGGTTCACGAAAGCACATGAATCCATTATACAAAATCACTTTAAACTATATAAACAGCCACTTAAAAGGAAACAGGTAAATTACAGTGAAATATGCAACTAATAAATTTGTGAGCAGTGTTTTTAGAAGTACAGAAAATGCAGAACGTATCAAGTGAACAAAGCAAAAAAATGCACAGACTATAATCATACATAATTATATACAAATGCACAAAAAATAAAAGGGGGAAGTATTTTGTTGGTGCAACTAGGAGCAGATATGAAAAGCAATCTTACTATAGACTAAATCTGGTTGAGTAAAATGGGAACATACAAATTCAGGAAAAATCAAGGACCAGGGTTCTCAAAGGAGAAAGAAAGCCTACCAGAATATCTGGGGTGAAGGGAGGTGACGATCAAAGGGGGAAAGATATCTTATTTAAAGAACTGGAAGAGATATACTGTCCAGCAAAAAAAAAAAAATAACAGTGCAGTCTGCAAAAACCCATCCCTCTGTTATCACCTGAAAGCTCAAATAACTCTTTTCTCCCTTTACCTGTCTATTTCTTTCTTCTACATTGCCAATACTACAATTAACTTCAGATTATCCATGTAAAAGAAGAGGATGCATTTGAAAATACTAAGCAGCACATGATCCAAATGTCAGCTGGCATCATATTGAATTCTCTAAAAACAAATGTACCTTCCTATTTATATTTGTATAAAACTACAAGAAAATAATTTGCATTCTCTGTACACTCAACTAGAATGAACAGCATGAAAAATGGTCCAGAATCTAACTGAAAAAGGGAACTAAATTTTTTTAGATAACTAGCCTTAATGTGTAAAACTTTATTTGTAACTCCAAAATTGTTTTTAGAATATATACTTGAGGGAAGCGGCTGTGGCTTGATCAGTGGAGCTCCCGTTTACCATATGGGAGGCCCCGGGTTCGGTTCCCGGGGCCTCCTGGTGAAGGCAAGCCCCCGCACGGCGTGGTTAGCTGACCCAGCGAGCACAAGCAGCAAGGGGGGGATAAATGAATAAATAAATAAAATCTTTAAAAAAAAAAAAAAAAAGAGAGATAGAGTTCAAAATATTCACAAAATATTCACAGAATATTCTCAGAAATTAAGAGAGTATGCCAACAAGAAACCTGCACTTCAAGAAATACTAAAGGAAGTTCTACAAGTTGAAAGGAAAAAACAAGGGAGAGTGAGTTGGAGGTGAGTGCAAAAACAACTGAAAAGACAAAAAGAGAAATAAAAACAATATATGACATACATTAACACAAAGAAAATATGGCTGAAGTAAGAAATTTGTTACGAGTACTAACACTGAATGTTAATGGATTAAATTCACCACTCAAGAGAAACAGATTGGCAGACTGGATAAGGAAATATAATCCATCTATATGCTGTCTACAACAAACCCACCTTCAAACCACGGATTTAAGCAGGCTGAAAGTGAATGGCTGGAAAACAATTTTACAAGCAAATAATAGCCAAAAAAGGGCAGGAGAGCTATCCTAATATCAGACAAAATAGACTTTAAATGCAAAACTATTGTAAGAGACAAAGATGGACACTATATATTAGTAAAAGGGGTAATCTCTCAAGAAGAGAGAACAATCATAAACATTTATGCACCTAATCGGGTTGCCTCAAAATACATGAGGCAAACTCTGGAAAAACTAAGTGGAGAAATAAATGCCTCAACAATTATACTGGGGGACTTTAATACACCATTATCACCCTTAGAAAGAACATCTAGACAGAGAATCAATAAAGAAACAAAGACTCCTTAGAGGACCTGGACCTAATAGACATATACAGAACACTACACCCAAATACAGCGGGATTTACATTCTTCTCAAGTACACATGGATCATACTCCAAGACAGACCACATGCTAGGCCACAGAACAATTCTCAATGAATTCAGAAAGATTGAGATTATACAAAGTAATTTCTCTGACCACAATGGAATGAAATTGGAAATCACTAAGGGCCAGAGAAACAGATTAGGCACAAAGATATGGAAGTTAAACAACACACTCTTAGACAAACAGTAGATCAAGGAGGAAATCTTAAAAGAAATCAGTAACTATCTTGAAACTAATGAAAACGACAACACAACATATCAAAACCTATGGGATGCAGCCAAAGCTGTCCTGAGAGGGATGTTCATAGCCATAAATACATATATTAAAAAAGAAGAGCTAAAATTGAAGACCTAACTGCACACTTGGAGAAACTGGAAAAACAACAACAAACTAAACCTAAAGGAAATACAAAGAAGGAAATAACAAAGATTAGAGCAGAACTAAATGAAATAGAGAATAAGAAAGCACTAGAAAAAATAAAACAAAAGCTGGTTCTTCAAGACGATCAATAAAATTGACAAACCCTTAGCCAAACTAACAAAGAAAAAGAGAGAACAGATGCAAATACACAAAATAAGGAATGAGCAAGGGGATATCACTACTGACCCCACAGAAATAAAGAGAATCATAAGAGGATACTTTGAAAAATTATATGCCAACAAGAATAATTTAGAGGAAATGGACAATTTTCTAGAAACTCACAAACAGCCTACATTGATGAAAGAAGAAATTGATGAACTCAACAGTCCAATTACAAGTAAAGAGATAGACTCAGTCATCAAAAACCTCCCAACAAAGAAGAGCCCTGGACCAGATGGCTTCACAGCTGAATTCTACCAAACATTCCGGAAAGAGTTAATACCAATCCTGCTTAAGCTCTTCCAAAAAATAGAAGTAGAAGGAATATTGCCTAACTCATTCTATAATGCCAACATTAACCTAATACCAAAACCAAACAAAGATACCACAAGAAAGGAAAATTACAGGGGGACGGATATGGCTCAAATGGTTGGGCGTCCATCTCCCATATGGAGGGACCCAGGTTCAATCCCCGGGACCTCCCGGTAAAAAAAAAAAAGAAAGGAAAATTACAGACCAATTTCTCTAAAGAACCTAGATGCTAAAATCCTCAACAAAATACTTGCTAATCGCATTCAACAATATATCAAAAGGATTATACACCATGACCAAGTGGGTTTCATCCCCGGTATGCAAGGATGGTTCAATATAAGAAAATCAATCAATGTAATACACCACATAAACAGATTGAAAGAAAAAAATCACATGATCATTTCTATAGACGCAGAAAAAGCATTTGACAAAATACAGCATTCTTTCCTAATAAAAACACTACAAAAGATAGGAATAGAAGGAAACTTTCTGAATATGATAAAGGGTATATATGAAAAACCCAAAGCTAACATCATCTTCAATGGTGAAATCCTAAAAGCCTTCCCTCTCAGATTGGGAACAAGGCAAGGATGCCCACCATCACCACTCCGATTTAACATTGTCTTAGAAATACTTGCTCGAGCACTGAGGCAAGAAAGATATAAAAGGCATCCAAATTGGAAAAGAATAAGTAAAAATTTCATTATTTGCAGACAATATAATCCTATACATAGAAAGCCCTGAGAAATCTACAACAAAGCTTCTAGAACTTATAAAGGATTTCAGTAATGTCGCAAGCTAAAAGATCAATGCTCAAAAATCAGTAGCATTTCTGTACACCAATAATGAGCAATGTGAGGAGGAAATCAAGAAAAAAAAAAACCATTTACAACAGTAACTAAAAGAATCAAATACCTAGGAATGAATTTAACTAAAGATGTAAAGGACTTATATACAGAAACTACACAACACTGTTAAAGGAAATCAAAGAAGACTTAAATAAATGGAAGAATAATCCCTGTTCATGGACAGGAAGACTAAACATCATCAAGATGTCTATCCTACCCAAACTAATCTACAGATTTCATGCAATCCCAATAAAAATCAACACTATATTTTTTAAGGAAGTGGAAAAACTAACTACAAAATACATTTGGAAAGGTAAGAGGCCCCAAATTGCCAAAGACATATTGAAAAAGAAAAATGAAGTTGGAAGTATCATATTACCTGACTTTAAAACATACTACAAAGCTACAGTGCTCAAAACTGCAAGGTATTGGCACAAGGATAAGACACACTGACCAATGGAACCAAATTGAGAGTTCTGATATAGATCCTCACATATACAGTCATCTGATATTCGACAAGGCCACCAAACCACTCAGTTGGGAGAGAATGGCCTCTTTAACATGTGATGCTTGCGGGAAGCGGCTGTGGCTCAATCAGTAGGGCTCCCGTTTACCATATGGGAGGCCCCGGGTTCGGTTCCCGGGGCCTCCTGGTGAAGGCAAGCCCGCCCACACGGCGTGGTTAGCTGACCCAGCGAGCACAGGCAGCAAGGGGGGGATAAATGAATAAATAAATAAAATCTTTAAAAAAAAAAACATGTGATGCTTGGAGAACTGGATATCCATATCCAAAAGAATGAGAGAAGAATACCATCTCACACCTTATACAAAAATCAACTCAAGATGTATCAAAGATCTAAATATAAGAGCCAAAACTATAAAGACCTTAGAAGATAATGTAGGGAAGCATCTACAGGACCTTGTAATAGGAAATGGTTTCATGAACTTCACAGCCAAAGCACGAGCAGCAAAAGAAAAAAATAGATAAATGGGATCTCCTCAAAATTAAAACTTCTGCACCTCAAAGAACATTATTAAGAAAATAAAAAGGCAGCCTACCCAATGGGAGAAAATATTTGGCAACCATATATATAGAAATCCTACACCTTGAAAATAAAAAGAGAAACAACCCATTTAAAAAACGGGCAAGTGACCTAAAAAGACACTTCTCCAAGGAAGAAATACAAATGGCTAAAAAGCACATGAAAAAATGCTCGACATCGCTAGCTATTAGAGAAATGCAAATCAAAACTACATTGAGGGGAGGGGGAAGGGGTGTAAAAATGGATAAAAGTAAATAAATAAATAAATCCTTAAAAAAGAAAAAAAAAAAAAAAAAACTACATTGAGATACCATCTTACACCCATGAGAATGGCAGCTATTAAAAAAACAGCAGAGTATAAGTGTTGGAGAGGATGTGGAGGAATAGGAACCCTCATCCACTGCTGGTGGGATTATGGAATGGTCCAGCTACTGTGGAGGACCATTTGACGGATCCTCAGAAAACTACCAATAGATCTTCCATATGATCCAGCGATTCCACTGCTGGGTATATACCCAGAAGAACTGAAAGCAAAGACACGAACAGATATATGCACACCAATGTTCATAGCGGCATTGTTCACCATTGCCAAAAGTTGGAATCAGCCCTGCTGCCCATCAACAGATGAATGGATAAGCAAAATGTGGTACATACAAAGAATGGAGTATTACTCAGATGTAAGAAGGAATAAAGTGCTAACACACAGAATAACATGGATGAATCTTGAAGACCTTATGTTGAGTGAAGCAAGCCAGGCATTGAAGGATGAACAGTATATAACCTCACTGATTTGAACTGAGGAAAGTGAGCAGTCTCTGAGAACCATTGTCTGAAAGATAGGTTAACAAGGGAGAGAAAGAGAAGAGTAGGTTGTGAATCATAACCCATACGGACATAATCTATGGTAAAGTGATAGAGTATAGTTGCATATTGAAGGATAGGACAGGTGTGTAGTGATATTACTGGGTTTGGTGATGCAAGGTTGACAGGTGGGTAGATTAGGAAGGGCGGGTTAGAGTACCCAGGATACTGGACGGAGAGATGGGAGAGGGACTAGGTGAACATGGGATTTGTGGGTATGAGGTTGAAAGTACAGGAGTGGGAATGCTCATAAGTGACAATATGACAAGGTAGTATCACTGGGTTAGGGTGTAGGTTGGGGGGACATTCAAGATGGAGCGCATCTGGAATAGGCTTCTGGGGAGTGTGTGAGTGTTCATCCTGTCATGTCTTGTGTCAGAGAGTGGAGACCCACACGGTGAGTGGGAAGGAGATGGATCCCCATCTTTGGGAGGACCGATTCAACCAGAAACAGACAGGTGGGTGTCTCTTAGGAGCAACGGTGGATCCTAACAGGGGAGGATAATCAGCGTGTCAAGACCTCTTTTTTGTTTTTTTGTTTTTTTTTTACCAGGAGGTCCTGGGGATCGAACCCGGGTCCCTCCATATGGGAGACGGACGCCCAACCAGTTGAGCCACATCCGACCCCTCAAGACCTCTCGTTACGGGAAGCGGCTGTGGCTCAATCAGTAGGGCTCCCGTTTACCATATGGGAGGCCCCGGGTTCGGTTCCCGGGGCCTCCTGGTGAAGGCAAGCCCGCCCGCACGGCGTGGTTAGCTGACCCAGCGAGCACAAGCAGCAAAGGGGGGATAAATGAATAAATAAATAAAATCTTTAAAAAAAAAAAAAAAAAAAAAAAGACCTCTTGTTGCATATTAACTATGAATCTTGTCATCCAATGAGTCAAGATAGGGGGGTGTCATGTGCCCCAGGGGGATGGAGAGGAAGGAACAAAAAAGATCAAAGAGGGTATTCAGTGGTCAGGGGAAATATTTTTCATTACCTTACAGTAATGGACACAGGACATGGTAAATATCATCAAAAATTACTAAACTGTACCATCTAAATTGTGAACTATACTGTAAACCATTGACAATGTTTAGTAGTTGTGTTTCACTATTTGTATAACAGTTATAACAATGCTACCACCCACATACAAAAAGGTTTTAATATGGGATGAGGAAACGGGGAGGAAGTTGGGTATGTGAGAGTCTCTAGTATTCTGTGTGTGACTTTGCTGTGACCTAAAACTTCTTTGAAAATTAAATGAAAATTTGTGAGACACTGGGGAGAGGGGGAAGGTGCCATGGTACAGACTGGACACCCAACAATGCAGTGATAAAAGGAAAAAAAAAAATTTTTTTTTTAATTTTTTTTTTGTTTTTTCCCATTTTTTTAATGTCCCAATCCTTTAATTATATTTTACTTTTAGTTTTTTCCCCTGAGTTTCCATGTATTTTATCTCTTGTATTTAAGCTTATCATTATTATTTCATTTTCCTATTAATTGTATTTGGTTATTATATGGGCTTCATCTTCAAGGAAGGATTAGATCACAGAAGGGTTACAACGGGGGCTGCAGAGGTTCATTGGTGGGGGGTATCTGGGATGGGGAATTCATGGGAGGAAGTTCATCTGAATATACATGAAAGATATATAAAATTGTCCAAATGTCAAGGGGTAGGCCATGGTCACAGTGGGTGGACAATCACTCAATAAATGAGGAAATACTGAATTCCCAGCCTGGAGAGCTCTGCCACATTCTCCAAGGGAGCAGCAACAATCCCCTGAGTGTAGGGGCAGTGTCAGGCAAAGGAGGCTGGTCCACTAATGGGTTCTTGTTATTGATGACTAGCCTTATGAGTCTTTGCTCTTGTAATTGAAACTTAGCCTACTGTTACGGGGTGCCTAAGGGTTGCCACCTGAGACCCTCCTTGTTGCTCAAATGTGGCCTCTCTCTAAGCCAAACTCAGCATATGAATGCATTACCTTCCCCCCAGCATGGGACATGACTCCCAGGGATAAGCCTCCCTGGCAACAAGGGATTAACACCAAGTGCCAACTGGCAGTACAATTGGAAAAAGACGAATAAAAGGGGGAAAAGGTAAAGACAAATGAGTTCATGTGGCTAACAGACTCCAAAGAGAGTCGGGAGGCCATCCCGGAGGTAACGCTTATGCACACCTCAGTAGGATCTCATAGAACACCAAAGCGGGTATCACTCCACACAGAGGGGCTCCTGAGGGCTCTGGAGACACCCAGGTCCTATATAAGCAGGGATAGCTCCAGAGATTGATGCCTTATCAGTGGGCTATACTTTGGAATCTGTGCTCCTGAGAGTGACAAGAGTTGGGCTCAAATAAGTCCTCCCTGCACATGATCCATCAGTCCTTCTATTCAAACCTGTATGTGGTGCTGGAGTTTCTGGGTGTACTTCCAGAAACTGGAGCCTTTGGCTTGTCCATGTGCCAGCTGTGCCTGGAATCTCGGTGGAGCTGTAACTCCTACTCTACAGCTCAGTTAACTCACCCAAGTCACCTGGTGAGATGATGATGGACAACGGCCATACCAGGGAATGGAGAGAGTCTGCAGCTGCAGGCAGGATAATCCCATCCATCGTACCTGTGGGATATAAACCCCCTCTCACTTGGAGGTCAAGTGGACATCAGCATCCCAAACTCCTCAGGATTGGGGGAAGACCTATGGACTAGAGTGGACTCACTGGTATTCTGTTGTAGACATGATGTGATTCAAGTAATGGAAGAAATTACAACAGTGAGGTGGAGCCAGTGGCCACTGGACACTTTTGGGGCAGGGAAGGGAAAAGCACTTGTAATACAGGAGCTTTTTCGGGACTTGGGAATTATCCTGAGTGACATTACAACAACAGATATAGGCCATTTTACATCAGCATATAACATGCAGAACTGTGTGGGAGAGAGTGTGGTCTACAATGTGAACTATGGTCCATGCTTAGTGGCAAAGCCCCAGGATGTGTATATCCGTTGCAGGTGATGTGCCACATTAAAGAAAGATGTTTTTGTGGGATGTTAGGGGAGGTGTGGGAGGTGGGGAACATGGGAATCCTTGTAATTTTTGTGTAACATTTATGTAATCTAAGCATCTTTTAAAATATATATTTAAAAAATATAATGAATCAACTGAAGAAAAAAAAAAGGAATAAATACTTGAAAAAGTTTCAAAAAGTAATTTAAAAATATTGCTCCTCCCACAAAATACAAAGAAATTCCAAAAGCGGGGCACGCAGGGCATACAGCGCAGCATTGGGAGCAGACCAGCTGTGGCTCCTGTGAATCCTGGTCCCTGGTATCCAATATGCGGTGAGGGAGAAGTTCCTGGACCTCTCTGTGCCCGGTTTTCTTGTTTGGAACGTAACACTCCTACTTATGAGGTGATTTGCCTCAAGTCCTGAGAAGACTGCCTGGACTGTTATTACCTGGGCTACAAGAGTATTATCCATCACCTATTTGCTATTAAAACTTTCCATTTCTCCCTGCAGAAAATGAGCTATCAGATTTTACATGCAACTCTATAAATCTAAGATCGCTATCAAAATAATCCTTATCAACTCAGAGGTCTTTAAGAATATTGATATCAACAACTGGGTCCATGATTTTCAAAAGTAAATTTCACAATAACATGTTCTGCTATAGTAAAGTTCTATGTTCAGATTATATAATTTGAATACTCAAGAAAAAAATTTACTCTGTGGAAGTTGCCAATAGGTAACAAAACAAAAATACACTACTCTCACCTGAAATAATCTGGAAACAGACCTATAAACATTTCTTTGCATACAAGCGTTTGTGTTTTTCCACACAAGAACAGAAAAAACCTGACAGACCTGAAATATGACAAATTACAAACAGCAAAAAATCTTTAAATGCCTCTTTTAAAATAAAACCTTGCAAAATAACCCCAAAGCACTTTGTTGAGATTACAAAATGAGCATGTGGTAAAATGGGACAGAGAATACCAATTTACTACACCCTACACTGACTGACAATGTTTGTTACATAGCAACAAGGCTGCGGTCTGAAAACAGCACAAAACCCCTTTTCTTGATTTGCCAAGCCACAAATAACCCCATTAAGGCTGATAAAGTATGCAAAAGAAATCTGCATAGCCTACTACTGACATGACAAGTCTAATGACATAAATTCTACAACTATGAAAATCCCAACCTGACCACAAAGTGTTGGTATGCCTTCACTCCCAATGTTTCTCTATGTGCTGGCAAAGAACTGTTAAAGCTCATCTTCTGACCACATTTCTTTTAAAAGCATCATCTACAAGAACTGGTTTTTTAAAAAATTCTAGAAATTGGCATACCTACACCTCTCGTTTCACAACTTAAAAGAAATAATTTGATTCTTTTCATTTATATTTTTAATCATAATTTAGAAGCAATGACTATAATTTCCTAACAATTTTAATCCTACTTAAAATTTGCTTCAACTATTTTTATGGATTGTCTATATATATATATAAATATATATATGTACAGTAACTAGTAATATTTCACAAAACTTGGGGTTTTGTTTAATTTGTTTTTAACAAAATTCTACTCCATCCTTTAAGGAAAATTAAAAGATTCAAGTTATTCTTCCCATAACTTAAATACATTCATTATTTGGGAATTTCCACCAAAATTAAATGGCTGCCAAGCACCACCTAAGAAACAGATTAAATACAAAAAGATCAATTACAATAGTGGTTTCTCAACCATTTCAAAGATGAGAAGGCCCTTTAACTTCATGAACAGTTGTTCTACTTTATTAAAGTTGTTTAGTTTATGTTGACTGAGAATATGTGATTTAAAAGCTCTTTGAGGGAAGCAATATGGCTCAAGCAGTTGATCACCTGCTTCCCACATGGGAGGTCCCAGTGCCTACTGAATAAACAAAAACAAACAACAAACAAACAAAATTAACAACTTAGGGAAGCAGATGTGGCTCAGTGGTTGAGCGTCGGCTTCCCAAATATGAGGTCCCAGGTTCAATCCTCAGCCCTGGTACCGTGGGGGGAATAAAAGGCACTTTGAATTTACTAGCTTTTAAATGAATCTATGCATTATCCTAACAGCATCTACACATAAGTGAAACACAACGTGTGTAAAGCCTGGAATTCTGGGTTACAGACAATGCTTGGTGCATATAGGGGTCCAAGTATTCCTTAAAATAATCCCACAGCCGTCCCCAGAGCTCACAGATTGGAAGTCACTCATCTACCAAAAGGTCAAGTCACTCTGAAGGTGAGGGTCAGGTGGAGTTCGCAGAGGCCTGAGGACCAGGCAAGGCAGGGTCTGGTCCGAGTTCTGCCACTTACTAGCTTTGCACCGTCGAGGGAAGTGCATTCGTGAAAAGAACACCTACCGGGTAAGGTGGCTGTCAGGATCGGAAGAAATAATGTATCTGGTACACACAAGAGACTCAGTAAATTTGTTACTTTCCTTTAATCTGTCATTCAACACCTTATGCAATCGAGTCCAATCTGCCTTCTCACCACTTCCTAGACAAACTCTAAAATGGGAGCTCGGACAGCATGATATGTGATCTTAAGGACAGAGAATGAAATAATGAGAGTAAACAGCACAGAAAGATAAAATAAGAGGCTGCATGTGGTATTAAGGGCAGGGTCTCTATACAAGACTTTGCTTTGAACCTCAGCTGTCTTTTCCACCAGCATGGCCTTGGCCACATCACTGAAGCTTTCTAGTTTTCTCTACCACAGAGCAGTAAACCAGAGAACAAACAACTCTCCCGGTTTGTACTAATCCATTCAAGGAACTGCTTCATGCAAAGTGCTTAGCAAAGTGCCAGAGCTGCTTAAATGCCCAACAAAGAGTAGCTACTATTCACCAAATACCCACTTATTTTACATATGTAAGTGGTCAGCCCAAATGGTCTGCAGGGAGTGTGAGCAGAGATCACCTTGTGCAGGGCACGTGCTGGGTCTTCTGTTATCAAGCCTCTGGATTAGAGGGAAATTCATACATGTCTTTGGAACACAAAAGATAATCAAGAAAACATCTTTAAAAACAATGAATTCAGGGGACGGATGTGGCTCAAATGGTTGGGCGTCCGTCTCCCACATGGAGGGACCTGGGTTCTATCCCCAGGACCTCCTGGTAAAAAAAAAAACCAAAAACGACGAATTCATTGTCAATGAACAATATATTTAATGAAGAACAGTTTCTTTCAAAGTCCTTTTTCTTCCTTCATATTCAATTCTAACTTAAAAATGGGCTAATATTCTAAAGTTTATCAATTGATTTTTTTTTTCTTTTTTTTTTTAATTAGAGAAGTTGTGAGCTTACAAAACAATCGTGCCTAATGTGCAGGATTCTC
>JAKSZT010054151.1:209794-226368 GCA_026826555.1 Tolypeutes matacus | reverse complement strand
GTGTACGCGCAGCTTGATGGCTTTTCACTGGATGTGCGTTCCCGTGTACGCAGTCCATCCGTGTACGTGCAGCTTGATGGCTTTTCACTGGATGTGCGTTCCCGTGTTTGCACAGTCCATCCGTGTACGTGCAGCTTGATGGTTTTTCACTGGATGTGTGTTTCTGTATAGTCATGAGCAGGTCAGGATTCACGACCCCAGGGAGTTCTGCCATGCACCTTCCCGTTCATTGTCTTAGTTTGCCAGAATACCATGGGGTGATTGGTTATAGTCTCTACTTGGAAGTCAGAAGTCCTGAAGCTTGGTGTCAGCAGGCTGTGCCTTCTCCGACCTCCGTGGCCGTGGTGACCCATATCTGCCTGCGGCACAGAGTGCTCTGCCTCTTTCTGCCTCCTGTGCTTTCTTCGGTGCTGTGCCCACGTTTCTTCTGCTCGTGAGGACCCCAGCCCTGCACTGAAGGCCCAGCCTCGTGTAATTGGGCCTCATCTTAACAGGGTCTTGCAGGAATCCGTTTACAAATGTGTTCACATGGCAGGACAGGGTTTAGGATGTGGGGATGCAGTTCTGTCCTCAGAGCTCATGCAGTGCTTTTCAGTGACCTCGTAAAGGTTTGTATCTTCAGCTCCTAGATGATCTGCACCACGCTGCCTCGTAATTGACAAGGCAGAGGTGAAACGGACCAGCTGGAGGCTAATGCTGCCTGGGCAGGGATGCTCGGCTGTTCATCCATGAATGTTTTTTCTCAGGATTGCGGTGGCTTCCCCAGGGACTGGCAGCTTGTGGGAGTCTGATGAGGAACTTCCGGGTTAGGGCCTTGCACCTACGGTACCCTGTGTTACGTTTTCACATTGATGCTATTTCTGGATTCTTGTGTTTTTTCTTGGTCTCTTCCCCCATCCAGTCTGATATCTAGAGAACAGCTCACACTGGATCAGCTCATCCTCATGTCTAAGTGGCTGCCCATTGCTCAGAGTCAAGGCCAGACCTCTCCCATGCCTGAAGCTCTGCTTGGCTTTCCTTGCTTTCTGGCCCCAAAGTTAGTACCGTGGCCCAGTAAGAAGTCCTCAGAAATCTCTGATAAAGAAGTGAAGCTGTGCATAGACAGCCTATTCCATTATACTTTAGTTTAGTGGAGGAAGAGGCATGAATCGATTTCCAAGGGCTGTGCTTTTTTACTTTATATTTTTTAGGAGGTACTGAGGATCGAACCCAGGACCTTGTACATGGGAAGCACGCGCTCAGCCACTGAGCTACAACCACTCCTCAGGTTGTGCATTTTTAAGGGCTGTGAAGAGTAAGGATGAGGGATGGGGTCATTCCATGTATTTCTGGTTAATTCCTTTCTAAGTAATGTCATCTGCAAATATTTTAAATTTTCCCCGAGCATTTATGCCTTTTAGCAGCAGCTTGCCCGTGTTTTGTATTGTTTTAATAAAGTACCATTTTGTTCTACTTTAAGGGAAATCTCTTTGGATGCCATCTTTTTATTTTATAGTCTCGTGTATATGTTTTTCCAGGTGTTTTAAATTTGGGAGAAGGCCAAGTATAACAGTCTCTACAACCATCCTTCTGTTCGCTGGCTGTGAGACTTGGCTATTATAGATCCCAACTTCTTTATCCACAAAATGAGATTAGTATAACTCATTACTTTATTTTGAGGTTTACCACAATGCATTTAATAGATTTATGGGTTTAGTATATTTATGGTTTTCTTTGTGTTGTTCTATAACTTTTTTTAACATGAAGTTCAAGTTTCTGAATGTGTTTTTTTGCTTTTTTAATAAAACCTTTAATTTGGAAAAAAAATTTCTTTTGGCACTAGTTAAATTCTTTCAGTACTTATATTTTCAAGTGTAGTAGCACATTTCAGACTTGAAGATGACTGTTAAATTAAAAAGGAGCTTCCTGGGCTGTAGGCCTCACTAGGAGTAAGTTGCCCCTTCCCTTTGTGATGCCTGGTCCCTAACCCCCTGCTCTTCCTAAACGCCCTCCCAGATCTTCACCTGTACTCCGTGGTGCACAGAGAGCTCGGGTGTCTCGGCCTGGCCTCCAGCGCCCTCTGCAGAGCCATCCATCCCGGCCTTTCAGTCCTTCCCACGTGAGTTCTCTGCAGAAGTCCCTGGCACACCTTTGGAGTTCCGGGCCCTCCTGTATCCTGGAAAGCCACCTCCCTGAGCTCTCTTCAGTTCCGGCTTCTTCGCTTCAGTTTCCTGCTTGAGTTTGTCTTTAGTGGCCATTCCAGGCCACGCTTCTTATATGCTGGACTCAGCATCTGTTGACCATCAAATTCGTTTGTCATTTCAGATGTAAATTCTCCTGATAAAGTGCCCTATAAGCTCGTTTTATTCCTGAGACAATTTCCTAAGCCCTTTGCATGATGCTGGGTATAACACAAGGACTTCGGTAACTTTTTAAATAAATTAAAAAACTAAGCACATGATAATTGATTGTTAGGTCTTCTCTCTTTAATTCTTTAGATAAGTACCTGATTCTTTAAAAAGGTATTTGAGACAATACTTTGAACACTTGTATTATATACAGTATGTTTTAATACTTTAATAATGTTATATAAATCTATGAATAAGTGATAAAGTATCACATGAATAAAAATTCTTAATATGTAATTGTAACATCAAATATATATTTTCTTTTGTTTTTTTGAGCTTGGAAATCTTTAAAATAAGTATCATTCAGCCAGCAATCCTGTTTTCCTTTAATAGTTTAACTGTTACAATTCTTTCCGTCTTTTTTTTTTTTTTTTTTTAAGATTTTTTATTTATTTATTCATTTATCCCCCCCCCCTTGCTGCTTGTGCTCGCTGGGTCAGCTAACCACGCCGCACGGGCGGGCCTGCCCTCACCAGGAGGCCCCGGGAACTGAACCCGGGGCCTCCCATATGGTAAACGGCCACAGCCGCTTCCCAATTCTTTCCATCTTAAGTCTGTAAAAAACTACAAATTTAGTAAGTTTTTTAAAATGAAAATGTAAGTACATAAACTTACACAGATCTTGGGTACAGTTATGCAGTATAGTTTATTTTTTATGACCTCAAAATCAACTCTTTACCTGCCTCCCATTAGTTTATTTTTTATGACCTCGAAATCAACTCTTCCCCTGCCTCCCATTTTCCTAAATGCTCCCATAATTTCTAGTCCAGATTTTCAATAAGGCCTTCTTTCTACTGGCTAAATTATAGGGATAAAAAGAGGAGATGAGATACACAGAACACTGAGCTATGAGCTAGGAGCCCTAACAAGCTTTGTGATTATTGATAAACCACATCAACTTATACTCAACTGTGAAGTAAGATCTGTATTTTCCAGCCTTTGATTGTAGGGGAACCCCTTCTTTGAATTAAATCTTAAAACCCCAGTGTGTAAGACAAATGAAAGTGGGCCTGCTTTGGAACATTGGAGGTAGTAGGCCTGGAGCCCAGTCACACTCCCTCCTAGTCAGGCTCTAGGACACTTCTGAATGCAGTTTGTTTTAAAGAGTTCTGATTAAGTCATAACTAGGCTGTAGGCCTTCCCCAGGATACAGATTTATTCTACTTATATGAGGAAGAGGCCTTATGTAGCCAGAGGTGCCAAGTAAAGTCTAGGCTCCAGGGTTTTTGAAAGAGCTCCCACATAGATGCCTGCCTCTAAATCAGGGTCTTTGGACCTCAGCATTGACCCAGGGGTCCAGATCGCTCAGTTGTGGGAGGCAGTCCTGTGCAGTGAAGGGTGTTTGGGGCATCCCTGGCCTCTCATCACAAGATGTAGCACTAGCCCCACTCTCCTCAGTTGTCTCCAGGCATTGCCAGATTGTCCGTGGGGTAAATGCTCCACTTTGGACCCACTGCTCTAAATTCTTACACTTTTTTTTTTTTTTAAGATTTTATTTATTTATTCATTTATCCCCCCCCCTGCTGCCCGTGCTCGCTGGGTCAGCCAACCACGTCGCGCGGGCAGGCCCGCCCCCACCAGGAGGCCCCGGGAACCGAACCCGGGGCCTCCCACATGGCAAACGGGAGCCCCACTGACTGAGCCACAGCCGCTTCCCAATTCTTACACTTTTTAAAAACATATTTAACACCTAAAACATATAAATACTTTATGTTTAAATGAAAAAAGGTGACTGGTGCTGTTCCCTACTGCAGCAGTTTGGCAGTTTGATACAGTTATGAATTCCAAAAATAGATACTGGATCATGCTTGTAAACTGGTCTGTTCCTGTGGGCGTGATTAAGTTACCATTAGGGCATTGACTGGGCCAAGTCAGTAGGGTGTTGAGCCCGCCCTTGGTGGGCGGGGTCTCAAAGATAAAAGACATGGCAAAGACAGAGTTGGAGTAGTTTTTGATGTTGGAGTTCTGATGCTAAGATTTAATGCTGGAGCCCCAGGAAGTGAACACACAGAGGAGCTTGGTCGTGAGGAAAGAGAGAAGGCCTAGGGAAGAGAAACAAGCTGTTTGCCTGATAGTCTACAGCTGGGCTTGTGGAGAGAGGCAAAGCCAAGAGAGCCTCATAGTCTACAGCTGATCTTGTGGAGATAGCAGAAGAGCTGAACCTGGAGACAAGCAAGCCCTGGGGAGAGAGGAACCCAGGAAACCTGAACCCTGGCAAATGTCGGCAGCTGTCTTGCTCTAACATGTGGCAGTAGATTTTGGTGAGGGAAGTAACTTATGCTTTATGGCTGGTAACTGTGGACTTCTACCCCAAATAAATACCCTTTATAAAGACCAACAGATTTCTGGTATTTTGCATTAGCACCCCTTTGGCTGACTAATACATCTACTTTAATTACTTAAGATTTATGTATCTAATTGGTTACCTAGACTTTTTTGGGCTAGCCTGGTAACACAACCACAACTAATAAACAATGTTTCAAGATAGAATGTGTTCTATTCTAAAAATCATTCGATAAGTCCGAGGGCAAGATGTGGCAGAGTAAGGAGCTCCAAGACTCAGCTTGTCCGATAGGGCAGTTAGTAATCTCCTAGAGCTATCTAAAGCACCTGTTTGGGGAGCCCAGGAGACCAGAAGAGCATCCTACAACATCCCTGGAAGAATGGAAGGAGGAGACAGCCCATCTGCAGTGGAGATTTGTGAGTAGAGCTCTCCGTGCCGTGGAAGCTGGGCCCATCTCCCGCTGGTGGTGCAAGACACCTTGGGAGCTATTCCCTGGCTGGAGTTGGAAGCTCCATTACCCAAAAATGCGGGAAGAAGAGATGGTCGGGCACCACCTTCAGCTACTGATTGGTAAATCTGGCTGGCTAGAGTCCAGTCCTAGGAACAGCTAAAGTTTGAACTTGTCCAGGTTAGAAAGAGGCCAGAAGCCTCCATTTTAACTCTGTCCCTGGCATGAGGGGAGGTGGGGCTGATTAAAAATCACAGTGAAGGGAAGCGGCTGTGGCTCAATCAGTGGGGCTCCCGTTTACCATGTGGAAGGCCCCGGGTTCGGTTCCCGGGGCCTCCTGGTGGGGGCGGGCCCGCCCGCACGGCGTGGTTGGCTGACCCGGTGAGCACGGGCAGCAAGGGGGGGATAAATGAATAGATAAATAAAATCTTAAAAAAAAAAAAAAAAAAAAAAAAAAATCACAGTGAAGGTAGGTACCAGCTTTTTTCCAACCAGGTTGGATTGTAGCCACAGCCTAGGCTCCAGCCTCACCTCCAGCAGGGAAGAAGCTGCACCAGGCTGCTGCAGGTGCTTTCGCCCTGCACGGACTAGAGTGTGGGCACCTTTGGCACCATTCCTGCCCCTGATAGGGCAGCAGGAGGGACAGCGCTCCCTCAGCCTCTCCAGGCAACCACAGTCGCTGTCAGGCAGCACGGACTCCATGGCTGGGCTCACTGGAGGCCCCATTCCTGGCCCTGGCAGGGGAGGGGCTGATGCTTCATCAGTCTCTCTGCGTAACTAGAGAGGAACTTGGCCTGCATGGCTTGGATTACTGCACATGGCTGTGCATACATTCTTATCCTTGGTGGCTGAGAAAGGTGGGAGAAGCATCATAGTTCTTGGTGCAGTGTGGGTAGCCTCAGGCTCCACAGCTTACAATGCCAACCACAGCCTCATTCCTGTTCCACAACCAGAAAGGGAGAAGGGCAAGAAACAGATGAGAAAGAGCTGAAAAAATTCAAATTGGCTAAACACAAGCCACTATAAATTTCCAAATTAAGTTGAACCAAGTCAAAGAAGGGCTGTAGCACAAAGCCAATAAAATAGAAAGCCCTAGGATAAAGAGAGAAAAGGGACCAAAAATAAATACATCTAGTAAATCAGATGCCGAGACACCAACAACAAATTACAGTCCATACCAAGAAACAGATGGCCCAGTCAAAGGAACAAATTAAGCCTCCAGATGACATAAAGGAGTTGAGACAACTGATCATATATGTTCAAACAAATCTTAATAGATTCAGTGAGATGGTTAAAGAGATTAAGTACATCAAGAAGACACTGGGGGTGTCGGATGTAGCTCAACTGGTTGGGTGTCCGTCTCCCATATGGAGGGACCCGGGTTCGATTCCTGGACCTCCCGGTAAAAAAAAAAAAAAAAAAAAAAAAAAAAGAAGACACTGGGTGAGCACAAAGAAGAATTTGAAGGTATACATAGAAAAATAGAAGATCTTATAGAAATGAACATCACAACAAATGAAATTAAAAATACCCTGAAGACATATAACAGCAGATTTGAAGATGTAGAAGAAAGGATCAGTGAGCTTGAAGACAGGGCCTCTGAAAGTAAACATACAAAAGAATGGAAAAAAATTGAACAGGGTCTTAGGGAACTAAATGACGACAAGAAACATGCAAACACGTGTCATGGGTGTCCCAGAAGGAGCAGAGAAGGGAAAAGGGGCAGAAGGAATATTTGAGGAAGTAAGGTAGAAAATTTCTAAACTTGATTGAAGAACATAGATATCCATGTCTAAGTAGCACAATGCACTCCCATCCGAATAAATCTGAATAGACCTACTCCAAGACACATACTAATCAAAATGCCATATGCCAAAGATAGAGAATCCTGAGAGCAACAATAGAAAAGAGATTCAGCACATACAAGGGAGTCCCAATAAGATCAAGTGCTGATTTCTCATCAGAAACCATGCAGGCAGGAAGGCAGTGGTATCATATATTTAAGATACCGCAAGAAAAAACTGCCAGCCAAGAATCTTATATTGTCTTTCATAAATGAGTGCTAGTTTAGAGTATTTACAGATATACAGAAACTGAGAGAGCTTGTAACCAAGAGACCACCTTTGCAGGAAATACTAAAGAGAGTGCTATAGCACTCCAAGGAGAGCTTGGAAAAAAAGTCTAGAAATGAAGTTTTTATCATTAAAAGAAAATAAAAGTGTAAAAAGAGTGGTGAAAACAAGATATTACAGATAAAAACCCAAAGATCTAAATAAATGAAGTAAGAACTGCCTTTACAGTAATAACATTGAATGTTAATGGAATAAACTCACCAATGGAAAGACACAGCCTGGTGGAATGGATAAGAAAATATAAGCCATCTGTATGTTGTCTACAAGAGACTCACCTTAGACCCAAGGATACAAATAGATTAAAAGTGAAAGGCTGGGAAAAGATATTCCACGCATGCAGTAACCAAAACAAACAAACAAAAAAACCAACTCGGGAGCCGATGTGGCTCAGAGATTGAGCACCGGTTTCCCACATATGAAGCCTTGGGTTCAATTCCCAGCCTTTGGTACTTCAAAACAAAACCTGAGTAGCGATACTTATATTGGATGAAATAGACTTTACAAGCAAAGCTGTTATTGGAGACAAGGAAGGTCATTCTATATTCATAAAAGGGCAATTCACCAGGAGGAAATAACAATCATATATGTATATGTTCCTAGTCGGGATGCCCCAAATTACACAGGGCAAACACTGGCAAAACTGAAGGGAGAAATAGACATCACTACAGTAATACTTGGAGACTTCAGTACACCACTGTCATCATTGGATAGATCATCTGGGCAGAGGATCAATAAAGAAACCGAGCGCTTGAATAATATGATAAATGAACTAAACCTAATAGACATATGCAGAACATTGCACTCCCAAACAGCAGGATATACATTCTTCTCAAGTGCTCATGGATCTTTTTCCAGGATAGACCATATGTTGGGTCACAAAGCAGATCTCAATAAATTTCAAAAGATTGAAATTATTCAAAGCACTTTGTCTGATCATAATGGAATAAAGGTGGAAAGCAATATCAGGCAGAAAAAGTTGTAATTCACAAATATGTGGACACTAAACAACATACTCTTTAATAATCAGAGGATTAAAGAAGAAATTGCAAGAGGAATCAATAAATATCTTGAGATGAATGAGAACGAGAACACAACATATCAGAACCTATGTGATGCAGCAAAATTAATAGCCCTCAATATTTACATTAAAAAAGAAAGAGGATTATATGTGGCTCAAGCTGTTGAGTGCCCGCCTCCCACGTGGAAGGTCCTAGATTCGGTTCCTGGTGCCTCCTGAAGAAAATCAAACAAGCAACGAGCGTGAAACAGCAAGAAAAACAATAAACAGACAGATGAGGGAGCCATCGGGGGTGGGGGGAGAAGAAAGAACTAAAACCAACAACCTAACTACACAGCTGGAAGAACTAGGAAAAAAACAGCAAACTTGCTGTGCCCACAGCAAGCAGAAGGAATAAAATAACAAAGATCAGAGCAGAAATAAATGAAATTGAGAAAAACAAACAAACAAACAAACAAAAACAGTAGAATTAACAAAACCAAAAGTTGGTTCTTGGAGAAGATCAACAAAATTGACAAACCCTAGCTAGACTGACAAAAAGAGAAGATGCAAATGAATAAAATCAGAAATGAAAATGGGGACATTACTACTGACCCTACAGAAATAAAAGATATAAGAGGATACTATAAACAACTGTATGCCAACAAATTAGACAATAGAGATGAAATTGAAATCCCTAGGAACATACAAACGACCCATACTGATCCTAGAAGAAGTAGAATACCTTAAACCAATCACAAGCAAAGAGATTGAAACAGCAAACAACGCCCCAAAATGAAAAAGTCTAAGACCAGATTTCACAGGTGAATTCTACCAAGCATTCAAAGAAGACTTAATACCAGTCTTACTCAAACTCTTCCAAAAACTTGAACAGGAAGGAACACTACTAAACTCACTCTTATGAAGCCAATATCACCCTAATACCAAAGTCAGATAAAGATATTAATGAATAAAGAAAATTATAGATCCATTTCTGTAATGAATTCAGAAGAAATCCTCAATAAAATACTTGTTAATCAAATCCAACAACATATTAAAAGAATTAATCCCAGGCATGCAAGGGTGGTTCAAAACAAGAAAATCAGCGTAATACACCATATTAATAAATCAAAGAAGAAAACCCACATGATACTATTGATGTAGAAAAGGCATTTGAAAAAATACAGCATCCTTTCTTGAAAAAAATACTACAAAAGTTAGGAATTAAAGGAAACTTTCTCAACATGATAAAGGCCATATATGAAAAACCCATAGCTAACATTGTACTCAATGGTGAAAGACTGAAAGCTTTTCTGTTGAGATCAGGAACAAGACAAGGATGGTTGCCCACTGTCACCACTATTGTTCAATATAGTGCTAGAGGTTCTAGCTAGAGCAATCAGGCAAGAAAAAGAAAAGGCAGAAGTAAAACGTTAATTTGCAGATGATATCCTATACCTAGAAAGTCCCGAAACATCTGCAACAAAGCTGCTAGAGCTAATAAACAGTTTCAGTAGAGTGTCAGGATACAAGATCAATATGCAAAAATCAGTGGTGTTTCTATGCAATTGTAATGTGCAATCTGAGAAGGAAGTCAGGGAAACAATTCCATTTACAATAGCAACTAAAAGAAGTAAATAATAGGAGTAAACTTAACCAAGGATGTAAAGCATTTGTATTCAGAAAGCTGCGATGCATTGCTAAAACAAATAAAATTAGACCTGAATAATTGGAAGAACATTCCTTGCTCATGGATTGGAAGATTAAATATCATTGAGATGTCAGTTTTACCCAAACTGATAGACAGATTCAATGCTATCCCAATAAAAATTGCACCAACATTTTTTAAGCAAATGGAAAACACAATTATGAAATTTATTTGGAAGGCTAAGGGTCCCCAAATAGTCAGAAACATCTTCAAAAGAAAAAACGAAGCTGGAGGACTCACTTCCCATTACCTAGCTATAAGTGGTAAAAACAACATGGTACTGGCATGAAAATAGACACATAGACCAATGGAACTGAATTGATCAGAAACAAATCTTCAGTGGGAAAATGTGGGAGAGGGAGGGAGTGGGGCATATGGGAATCGCTTATATTTTTTTATGTTACATTTATGTACTCTAAAGATTCTTTAAACATAAATTAAAAACTAAAGTGACAAAAAAACCAGACCCTCACATTTATGGTCAAGTGATGTTTGACAAGCCTGTCAAACCCACCTGGCTGGGGTAGAACAGTCTACTCACAAATGGTGCCGGGAGAACTGGATCTCCATATCCAAAAGACAGAAAGAGGACCCCTATTTCACACCTTATACACAAATTAACTCAAAATGGGTCAAAGACCTAAATATGAAAGCTAGAACTATAAAGTTCCTAGAAGAAAATGTAGGAAAACATCTTCCTACATGACCTGGTGGTAGGTGGTGGATTCTTAAACCTTACATTGAAAGCACAAGCAATGAGAGAAAGCATGGATAAATGGGACCTCCTCAAACTTAAACACTTTTGTGATTCAAGGGACTTCATCAAGAAGGTGAAAAGGCAGCCCACTCAATGGGAGAAAATATTTGGAAACCACATATCCAATATGGGTTTGGTTTCCATTCTATATAAAGAGATCATACAATTCAACAATAAAAGAGCAAGCAATCCAATTAAAAAATGGGCCAAAGACTTAAATAGACATTTCTCTAAAGAGGAAATACAAATTGTGAAAAACACATGAAAAAAAATGTTCCATATCACTAGCTATTAGGGAAATGCAAATCAAAACTACAGTGAGATATCATCTCATACCTCATAGAATGGCCATTATTAAAAAAACAGAACAAGTGCTGGAGAAGATGTGGAGAAATAGGAACACTCTTTCACTGTTGGTGGGAATGTAAAATGGTGCAGCCTCTGTGGAGGACAGTTTGGTGATTCCTCAGGAAGCTAAATATAGAACTGCCGTATGGTCCGGCAATCCCTCTACTAGGAATATATCCAGAAGAACTGAAAAGCATGAATGAACAGACATCTGCACACCGATGTTCTTAGCGGCATTATTCACAATTGCCAAACAATGGAAACAACCCAAGTGTCCGTCCACCAATGAATGGATAAACAAAACGTGGTGTATACGTACGATGGACTGTTATGCTGCAGTAAGAAGAAACGAGGTTGGGACACATGATAACATGATAACCTTGAAGGCATTATGCTGAGTGAAATATGCCAGATAGAAAAGGACAAATAGGGTATGGTCTCACTAACACGAACTAAAAACGAAGAATAAACACATGGAGTTAAAACCTAGACTGTAGCTTACTAGGTGATAGTATAAGGGCTGATGCTTAATGTATATAGAATTTTCAATTATCTTGACTGTAAAGGTGTGGAAATGGATAGAGTTGATGGTAACGCGCCCTAGTGAGTATCACTAACGTGGCTGGTTTATAAATGGGATTGTGGCTGAAAGGGCGGCCTAGGGATGTAAATGTCAATTGAAAGAAAGAGAACAATCTAGGGATTGTGGAACAGGGAACCCAGAGGTGGATGGGAATTGTGGTTCATAGTACAAATGGGAGAAGGTTCTATGAACATCACTATTACAAGGTGGTGAGAATACGGTGATGCCTGGATGAAGAATGTAACTTACAGACTGTAGTCAACAGCAATATTGTAATATTCTTGCATCAATGTCAAAGAAGATGCTGTATCAATGCTAAGATAGTGGGGTATGAGATATTTCTTTTGGGCTAAGGAAACATTCAAAGGTTTACTGGGGCGATGACTGCAGAACTCCGATGAAAGTGGAGCCCCTGAGTGTACACTGTGGATAGAACGTACAAGGCAGGGGCTGTATAACAGTGAACCGTGTGGTGGGCGATGGACTGTGGTTAACAGTACAAATATGAGAGTTTCCTCTCATGAACTAGAACAAATGTGCAACACTAATACCTGGTGATGGTCATGGGAGGTGTAAGGAAAAGCACACCAAGTGTACACTGTGGGCCACAGTTAGTGGTAATAGCCACATGATGTTCTTTGAAAATCTGTAACTAATGTTCCACAGCAATGTAAAGTGATGGTGGAGGGGTGATGTGTGAGAATCCTGCACATTAGGCACGATTGTTTTGTAAGCTCACAACTTCCCTTATAAAAAACTGAAAAAAAATAATAGATTGAACTTGACGATTAAAATTAAAAACATGGTACTTGAGAGGATTTTTACAGACTTTTCTCTTGGTTCTATCCAATTATGAATTGATCTCTTAATATAATCCAAAGAAGCAAATATAGAAAGGATTGTCACTTCATCCAACCAACTGAGGAGAGAGACTAATATAGTAAAATTAACAGCCAGTATAGTACAGAGCCCCAATTCCACCAGTTAGCAAAAATTAGATGGTAGATGGTGTGACAGTTTGAAGTTCTTATGAATTCCAAAAAGAGAAAGATGATGTATTTTAACTAGTCCATTCCTGTGGCTGAGGGGCCCTTTTGATTAGACTACGTCCGTGAGCCGTGAGCCAGCTCGGGTCTCTGCCCTCTTACTGGAGCCGATGTAAACAGAGGCAGAGAGAGACACACGTGGGAAAAGGAAACTGCTGGACTGCAGGGAAACACGCCCTGAGAGGCTGAGCGGCCCTGGAGGCTGGAGCTGGCAGAGCACAGAGGCTGGGAAGAGGCCCCCGAGGGGCTGGAGGAGACGGGCCACAGGCCTGAGATGCTGCTAGCTCACAGCTGAGCGGGAAGAAAGCGGAGCAGCCGAGACTGAGAGCGGAGGCCGGGAGGAGACCAGCCCTGTGCCTGGTCGCCCTCAGCCGAGCTCCAGGAGACGGAAGGTTCTGGAGGGGCAGGCAGGGGCCTCGGCAGAGATCCGCGGTCATCTTGCTTCACCACGTGGCAGGACCCAGGATCCCCAGCAGCCGGCTTTGGTGAGAAAGCAGCTCTGCTGGCGCCTTGATTTGGACGTTTCTCAGCCTCGGAACTGTAAGCTTTTACCCTAATACATTTCCCATTATAAAAGCCAGCCCATTGAGGCCCCGGGTTCGGTTCCCGGGGCCTCCTGGTGAGGGCAAAGCCCGCCTGCACGGCGTGGTTGGCTGACCCAGCGAGCGCAAGCAGCAAGGGGGGGATAAATGAATAAATAAATAAAATCTTTAAAAAACAAAAACAAAAAAAAAAAAAAAAAGCCAGCCCATTGCTGGTACTTAGCATTGGCAGCCTGTGGCAAACTGACAGGCGGTATTAGGAAGCCCCACTAGAACTGGAAACAATTTACTCTAAGGACTTTGTATACCACCTGTCACCCAATTGGAAAGTTATGTTTATGTTTTTCTATGTTTCAAATGCATCTCTGCATTTCAGATTAATGAAATGATTGGATTATCTTCAATACTGCTACTTTTAAAAAAATTTCTTTATGCCTTTGATTTTTCATTTCTATTCTAATTTTTACAATTTTAATTACATATCTGGGGGGAGAGAGTAAAATAATGGAGAGAGATAAAATGAAGAAAGAGAGATATATTGCCCAGCACTTGTTCTATAGTCACTATGCCATTATTTCGACTTTATTCTTTTCTGACTCTTTAAATAAGTGACCCACTGGGAAGTGGTAGAACTTGGTAAAAAAGACATAAGAGTTTAGCTTCTCCCTTCTTTTGAGGAGCTGCTGTTCCCTCCCTCCAGTCCTCTCTCGCATGGCAGGATCAATACAGCAGTTTCCTTTTCCCATGTGTGACTCTCTCTGACCCTGGGAGGACTCTCAAGGGACCTGCTACCCTCCCTCCCTGGCCCGGCCCACGCCAGGGTTTAGGTCGCGAACAGGCGCCTTGCCGGAGCGGGCCAGTCAAGGCCTTGCTGCCTTTTCCCCCAAGCAGAATTTACTGTTGAAGGGCCCGTCCCTCCCGGGTGAGCTTTGTGAAAAAGCCAACCCAAGAGAAAGAAGCTAGTACTCAGAGAGAGAGAGAGAGGTAAAAACCAGAGACAGAGAAAGGGTCCTGGGCGTTACCCCTGCCTTACCCCTGCCTTCCGAGGTTTCCTTACATGAGAAACAACTCCCTTGATTCAAGCTGGCTCTGCAGCCTTCCCGGACAGCAGAGCGGGGGGACCTAACGAAAAGAAGAGACGAAGGGTCCCCCGGCAATGGCAGATGTGTGCCGACGCGCAGTGCAGTGGGCCCTGGGCCCCCCAGGCTGCAGCACCCCAGGAGTACGTCCTGGGTTCCTCCTTCCCCACCAATCAGCCCTGATCATTGCCTCTTCCAGACCTCGGGGTCTGGAGCACTTTGTTCCCTTCCTCCAGCCTTCCTGGACTTCTCATACCCTAGCTTCACTGCAATTAAATAGTCCTAGTAATTCTGGAGGCTGAGAGCTGGAATCCTGCTCTGAGTCCTCTGGGGAGATCTGCTTCCTTCCCCCTTCCCTCTTCTCCCTTCGAGGGAAGACCTCAGTGTCTTCTTCAGATTGGAGAGAAACGAGTTCGTACTAGCTCCAGCCTGGCTCCCTCGCCATGACATACAGACGGAGGACTTTCATGGAAAACCGGCTGAGTAGCCGCTGATTCGTAGTATTTGGTGGGTTAGGGGAGTAGGCTCTTGGTATTGACCCAGCCACCAAGGAATCCCTTCCCCATAGAAACCTGAACCAGAGCTAGGACAAAAGGCCGTTCCTTTAATACCCTGTGGACCAGCTGAGAACAGTTGGGAACATCCAAACAAGACTAACGGTGTGAGGATTTCAAAAGGAAAATGATCTGAAGGGGAAACATGGATCTAGAGCATCGGCCTTGAGCCTGTCTGTCCTATCTGCATGGAACCTGGTCCTACCTTTCTATCCCTCTGTCCGTCCTTTCCATCTTAGATTTCTTGTCCCTTTAAGTATATCAACCAACCAGCCAGTGGTCAGTGGTTGTGTACATCAAGATTCGTGGGCTCTGAGAGGTCTCGAGAGCTCTGTCTGACCTGAAGCCTGGGCTAACGTGCACATCCTCCGACCGGAGCAGGAGCCCCAGCCACAAATTTCCCCTTGATGCAACCGCCATCGCTCTACCTGAGGACTTGTGGGGAGTTCTTGAAGAGAAGAGTTGGCAGAGCAGGTCGCTTTTCCTGTAGAACAACTTTTACAGGCCCACAACTTCAGAGGCCGTGACACAGCAAACATCATTCTGCATGATTCTGAGGGTTGACTGGGCAGTTTATCTGCCTGGATCAGCTCAGCAGCTGCGCCCTCCGTCTGGACAACTCACTTCTACTCGATGTGGGCTCCCATTCTTTAGCAAACTAGCCCCGGTTTCTTGGTATGACTGTCTCAGGTTTCCAAAGAAGAGCAAGAAAGGGCAGACTGTGATGTGCAAGTCTTTTATGAGCCTCTGCTTGTGTCACATTTACCGTTGTCTCATTGGCCAGATCGAGTCTTAGCCGTGTTCAGAGTCAGTGGGGGGGAGGCCAACACAAAGGCACGGATATTGAGACCATTTTTGCAAAAAATCTACCACATTTGGGAAGGAGGGGTGGGGATAAAGAGAAAGAAGAGGAGGAGGAAATCCAGGGGCTCTGTGGAGCTGTGGAGAGCAGCTCCTGGCAGAGGCTCAGCTTCCCAGCCGAGGGCACCCAGGAAGCACGCGTGGCTGCCTCTGGGTCTGCAGAATCATTATCCCCCAAGGTTTCTGTGCGCCGTTTTCTGTATCCTGGCTTCTACTGTGGAAGGAAAACCATTCTCCTACCCCCCCACACAAGAATTTCGTGCTTCTTTCGTTAAACACACTCTCCCTAACTGGAAGTTCGGTGCATAGCTCTGGATTTTGCTGCCCAGCACATGGCTTTCTGTCCCACCCCCTTTCAGTTACGGCGCTGTCCTCCTGACCGCCGCATGGGCTGGGTGCCTGATTTGGTCCCGGCCAATCAGAGGACGTCATCACCCTGCCCGTAGTGACTGGCTCAGGACGGCCATGTGACGCAATGTCTTCTCCAGCACTATTTTGGCGGAAGCTGGCTGGACAGACTGTCTGTTTGGAGTGTGTATGATGGCAGAGAATGAGATCAAGGTACAAAGAAATATATAGGTGTGCAGAACCGAGAGATGGGGATGGTGATATGGCTTGAGCTCTGGATCTAGCTACTCTCAAAACTACACCAAGGGCTGCAGATGTAGCTTAAGCGTTGAGCACCTGCCTCCCATGTATGAAGTCCCAGGTTCGATCCCTGGTACTGCCCCCCAAAAACAAAAACAAAACAAAACAAATGAAAAAGCAAAAAGCAAAAAGTAAAAAAAATACACCAGAAATACATGGATATAATAGGAAGTACGGGAGGCGGCTGTGGCTCAATCAGT
>JAKSZT010054151.1:130116-194794 GCA_026826555.1 Tolypeutes matacus | reverse complement strand
ATGGTTGCCGAATATTTTTTCCCATTGGGTAGGCTGCCTTTTTATTTTCTTAATAACATCCTTTGAGGTGCAGAAGTTTTTAATTTTGAGGAGATCCCATTTATCAATTTTTTCTCTTGCTGCTCGTGCTTTGGCTGTGAAGTTCATGAAACCATTTCCTATTACAAGGTCCTGTAGATGCTTCCCTACATTATCTTCCAAGGTTTTTATGGTTTTGGCTCTTATATCTAGATCTTTGATCCATCTCGAGTTGATTTTTGTATAAGGTGTGAGATGGTATTCTCTCATTCTTTTGATTATGGATATCCAGTTCTCCAAGCACCACTTGTTAAAGAGGCCATTCTCTCCCAACTGAGTGGGCTTCATGGCCTTGACAAATATCAGATGACTGTATATGCGAGGATCTATATCAGAACTCTCAATCCAGTTCCATTGGTCAGTAGGTCTATCCTTGTGCCAATACCACGCAGTTTTGATCACTGTAGCTTTTTAGTATGTTTTAAAGTCAGGTAATGTGATACCTCCAGGAAATTTATTATTTTTAATGAACTTTACTGTGGTATAATCTATATAATATAAAATGCACCCATTTCAATTGTACATCATTTCAATGAGTTTTGACAAATATGTATGCCCATATAACTACCGTCATGATAAAGACATAGAGCAATCCCATCACCCCACAGCTCTCTTGCAGCCCTTCCTAGGCATCCTGCCCTTTCTCTGGCCTTAGGCAGCCACTGACCTGCTTCCTCTGCTGAAAGCAGCACACCAGAAGTGGGGTGGCTTTACCACCGCATTCACTGGCTTGCAAGCTCGCAGTTCTGAGGCTGAGGAAATGTCCAAATCAAGGCCTCATCAGGCGATGCTCCTTCCCTGCAGCCTGGCTGCCCGTGGCCCTGGGCTCCTCTGTCACATGACAAGGCACGTGGCGGCATCTGCTGGTCTCCCCCTTCTCCTCGGGCTAATTGCTGCAGCTTCTGGCGTCCTCTGGCTTTTCCCTCTTTTTGTCTGAATTTCATTCTCATATAAAGGACTCCAATACGAGCATTAAGACCCACCCTGAGCCTTGTCTCGCCGAAGTGACCCAATCAAAAGGCTTCGCTTACAGGAGGTTCACGCCTACAGCCGCAGATCAGCTTTAGGACATAACTTCCCAGGGCCCATCCAGCTCCCACAGTCACGGGCGCTGTAGGGTAGCCTTGTTTCATATAAGAGTGTCAGCTTCTTTCACTCAGCATAATGTATTCGTGATTCTTCCAAGTTGTATCTAGGTGTATCAGTAGATCATTCCTTTTTATTGCTGAGTAGTATTCCATTGTGCGAATAAACCACAATTTGCTTCCATTTCTTTATCCATTTACCTGTTGATGGACATTTGTTTTTTTCCAGAAGGAGGGCTATTTAACTGGTCAGCATGTTCATGCACAAGTCTTATGTATGGACACATGTTTTCATTTCTCTTGGGTAAATACTTAAGATTGGACTAGCCGGATCATATGGTAAGTGTATATATAACTTTATACACTGCCTAACTGTATTTCAAAGTAGTTGTACCATTTTACATTCCTACCAACAGTAGACCAGCGTTCTGGTTAGGGTTAGGGTTAGGGTTAGTTGCTCCATATCCTTGCTAGCACTTAGTATGGCCAGCCTTTTTAGTTTTAGCCATTCAGGTGGATATGGAGTGGCATCTCATTGTGGTCTTCATTTGCATCTCCCTGATGGCTAAGGGTGAGCATCTTTCCATGTGCTTATTGGCCATCAGGGTATCTTCTTTGTTCCACATCATTGCCACTCTCCCATGTCTAGGCTCTCATGTTGTCTAGAAAGTAAATTTCCAACGCAGCTCCAGTGTAAACCAAGGTGTGCATATCCTAGCCCTATTTATAAGCTTTCCGTGGAGCCTTTTTTCCGCAGAATACTAGATCCATGCTTCTTAGCATGACATACCAATTCAGCCACACAAAGGTTTTTGTTTTTTTTTTTAAGAATACTAGTAAGTCCATTTTAGTCCATAGTTCATTTCCCAATCCTGAGGACTCTGGGATGGTGATGCCCACTCCACCATTAATTGAGGGGGGCTTCGATCCCATACATCCGATGGATGGGACTCTCTTGCTTGCAGTTGTAGGCTCTCTCAGTTCCTTGGTATGTTGTTTGTCCATCATCTCCTCCCCATTAGTTGTCCTGGGTGAGTCCATTGAACTGGAGAGTAGATGTTGCGACTCCGTTGAGATTCAGGGCTCAGCTGGCACATGGACAGCCCAAAGATTTAAGTCTCTTGGATGTACACCTACCAACTCTAGTACTAATTAAAGGTTCAGATAGAAGGACAGAAGAGCCATGCATAGAGAAACCACTGCTGAGTCCAGCTCTGTTGCTCCGGGGAGCACAGACACCAGATTAGGGCACACTGGGAAGGGGCCAAACTCCTGAGCTGCCTGCCCTGGCAGCAGTGTCCGGGTGTATCCACATAGCTGAGGAGCCTCGCTATTTGGGGTCCTAACTACTTAAGACCAACGTCCTGCGCCCCCCCCCCCACTTGCCAGTGAAGACTGCTGAGCAGCCCCGACTCCTGCCGGACGTGTCCTTGGGCTTGTGGCCTCGCTCCTGGGCTCTCCTCTGCCTGCTGCTCTTCTTCACCTGCTGCAGTGCTCAGAGCACCCAGCTCAGAGTCTCCTTTCCCGTGAGGTCCTTCCAGCCCCTCCGGGGGAATGCACAGGCCGCTTTCCAGGAAGGCAGCGCCCGCCACAGCCCTCGGCAGGGGCTGCCTGGGCAGCTGCTTCCCCTCGCTGGGGCTCCAGGACGGCAGGGCCGCTCGGGGTCTCCTTTCATGCTAAGAACCACCCATTAGCTCCTGCTCAGCAAGCGCTGCTGGCGGGACGCGTGGGTGGAGCGCTGGGTGAGAAATGGAAAGATCTGCCTTCAGGTAAGCTTTTCTCCTTATGCGCAAATTGAGAGAGTTTTAATAGCTGATTTCTATAATATCTTTCTAATTCTAGTGCTTTTTGAAGGGGACATTCTTTCTTAGATTACATTTTGAAATCCAGTAAAACAGTATGTTTGAACATATTTCAAAACTGGATCATGGGGGCAGATGTAGCGCAGTGGCTGGGTGCCTGCCCCCATGTACAAGGTCCTGCGTTTGATCCCCCTGCCTCCTAAAAAAGAAACAAAAAGTGGATGGCGGGTCGAATGGCGCTAATTATATAGTGCTGGATTATCATCGACATGGAAGGATAGCATCTTATTACTATAAAGTGATAAGATGAAAATAGTAGGACTCTTCTGAAAATATACTTATTAACTTTGCTACCAGAGGTGACAATGAAGAACTTTATCATTTTAATCTAAAGGGATAATGCAGCAGCAATACATCCTCACCTTTTCCTGTAAGTTTGTGCCTTTATGTTTCTATATCTCATATTTTTTCTGCTTTTACAGTTTGAGGAAAGACAAAAGGAAGAAGAACGATAATACTTAGGAAAATATAAACTACTATTTAGCTGTACAGTCATAATTGACACAATCTAGTAATTATTATTTAAATTGTAACTTGTAGTATTTATAATCTTTTTTTAAAAGGTTATTTACTCTAGTACACCAAGCTTAAAATATAGGATAAAGAATTTTTTTTCATATAGGATATGACAAATATTGTTTTAAATAACGCAAATCATCCATCATACTTTTTGACTTATAAATCCAGGAGTTTCTTTTCCACATGATTATCTTAGATAAAGTTAGAAATTGAAACAGTCTATGATCGCTTCTTAACTTCTTTCCAGTAATATAGCATTTGTTAGCTGGCAACAGCCAGGGCCAAATCCGCAATTTGAATTTCAGATTTAGTAAGTGGCAAATCATTTGTAAGACCCAAAGCATACAAAGCTGCAGCAGTGACAACATCTTCCCCTGGCATTCCAGAAGGCTCACGCACAACGCCAGCACTTATTAATTGCTCTGTGAAAAGACACACACAAAGGCCTGAACCTCAGAGCCCTCACAATGACAAAACGCCATTTGGACTACCGTTACCTGTCAACTAGAGCTGAAGAAAAGCTGCTCGTGGAATTACATAAGAATGAATAAACTTCATGTATTGTTTGGGAGCTCTTGTCCAAACTGAGGACTTTCCTGCTCTGGAAGTGTGAGTGTCACACTGAATCTGCTCATTCTGCACGTCTGTTCCCACAGGGGACAGACCAGAAAACACCAGGGCAGGAGTCTGGAGGCCACTTTGGGGCTCTGTCTTTCACCATCTGCAAGATGGGGACAGCAGTCTTGAGAGTCTGCCCAGCAGGGCTCCTGTAGAAACAGGCTTAATTATTTTTTTTAAGTCTATAGTATCCCCAAGAAAATCCAGTTTATGGAAATCTACCAAACAGATGATAAGGGGTGATTATGTTTTCTCAGGGTTGTTACTATACAGCATTTAAAAAGCATGTGTCTGGAAGCAGATGTGGCTCAAGCAGTTGGGCGCCCACCTAGACATGGGAGGTCCTGGATTCAGTTCCCGGTGCCTCCTAAAGAAGACAAGCAAGACAGCGAGCTGACGCAACAAGATGATGCCACGAGGAGACACAACGAGGAAACACAACGAGAGACACAACAAGCAGGGAGTGCCCGAAGTGGCTCAAGTGATTGTCTCTGCTCCCACGTGGGAGGTCCCAGGTTTGATTCCCGGTGCATCCTAAATAGAAGATGAGCAGACACAGGGAGCACACAACGGACAGAGAGCAGACAGTGAACACAAACAGCAAAGGGGGTGGAGGGAGAAATAAATAAATAAAATAAAACTTAAAAAAAAAAAAAGTATGTATCTGCACAAAGACTGAGCCCTAATGTAAGCTATGGACTAAAGTTAATAATATAATTACAATAATGCTGGTTCAAGGATTATAGCAAAGATACCAACCACACTAATAAAAAAATGTTAGTAATCAGGAAAAATAGGTATATGGGAACTGTATTTTCTGCATGATTTTTCTGTAATCTATAACTGCTCTAATAAAAAATATATATGTATTTTGAAGTATCTATCTGAAGGATATTCAAAGGTTATGAAGACATGGGAAAATGCCCTTAGAATGGTATGAAGTGAGAAAATCAGGCTATCATACTGCATGAATAGAATGCTGCCAATTAAAATTTTGAAAAAAGAGTATATGTGTGCGTGTGTATTATGGTGGGATTTGCACCAAAATGTTAACCAAAGTTGTCTCTGGACAGTGGCATTATTGGTGACTTGGATTTTCTCTTACTTTTCTATAGTTTCCAAATTTTCTACGTTGAACATATATTACTTTATAATAAAAAGTTATTGTAGGAGGATCTCACTAGAGACTTCTTTGAAATAATTCCTCTATACAGTTAAAATATGATTTTTCTTATCACAACTACTGGATAAAGTGAGACATACCTACTTAGCTTATTATGTGTCACACTGGAAACACTCCCATGATTCCAGAGATCTGAAAACTGCTCATTTTCACCATCTAAAAGGCAATTAATCACAAAAATAAACAAACAACAACAAAAAGTCATTTGAGTGGGTTCTTTTTAAAGATCAGTGTACAAAAACGCAGGCATTTAATTCATAACGGGATTCCTCAGGCTGATGTTGAGAATATTTTCAGTCTTATTTATCAACCAGTTCTGAGAAGTATGACATTCTGGCTTCCCTGCCCTGCCCAGTGGAAGTTAGCAAGGAGAGAATGACTTCCAGAACTAGGTGCAGCAGCGGGGAGGATGGGGTGGGCCAGGCCAAGAGCCAACCCAGGAGCTGGGACCCCCGCCCACACATCTGAGTAGGGGGCTCCGGAGTCACATGAGGGCGAACTAAATTGTGCATAAGAGGAAATACATTAAGAAATCTTCAAAAACAAACAAAAATGTTTAAAATGTGCACTTTGGGCTCTTTTAAAGGAATGTCCCAGTTACCTGGAAAATCCACTGACATCGACACAGTCGTGCCCCTCTGTGCCAGACGAAGGAGGTGATATCTGTAAATCCCAAATGAGGTGAGCCTCACCCTGCCTCGGCTACAGCCTCCGCCCTGGGGCAGGGTCCCCTCTCCCAGCAGGTCCCTCAGGGGGCCAGACCTCCACTTCCCCGCTGACAGGCCGACCTTTCCGCGAGGCCCGTCCTCTCCGCAGCACTGAGCGCGGCAGCTCCAGGAGGGACTCTGCGCTCAGTCTGAGGCCGCGCGGCCTGCACGCACGCTGGGCGGGAGCCCTTCCCGCTCGCCTCTCTCTCCATTTGGGCCGCAGAGCATCATCCGTGCAGAGCATGCGGGGTTCTGACACGTGCTCAGCTGCCTGCGGCCTAGTCCCTCAGCGGCCTCCGGAGCAGCGGGCTGCCATGCGGCTTAGCGCTGCGTGGCTTTCTTAGAAAAGTCAGCTTCGAGGTGCTGCGGGAGAACCACCTCGGAGATATTGGAGGTACTGGGGCATTTACAAAAAGTAAATGCCACCTCTTGGTTGGGGAAAAAAGAGGGGGAGGGAGGGAGGGAGAGCGAGGGCGAGCGCGAAGTAAGGCCTGCACTTCTCCCAAGGCCCCCTAGGCCGACCTGTGCACAGCAGCCCTTGGGGAGAATTGCGGGCCCCTCACCCCCTTCAACCAGAACAGCTTTGCCTTTATTGGTTTTAATTTCAGATACGTTTTCCTTTGGAAAACCATAAAGAAAAAGAAAACCCCGTTGCTGCTTCTGGAATGGAAGGAAGGGCTGAGGACTCTTCAGAAGGGCCGCTTGGCCGACGTCTGTCCCAGGAAACGAGGACGAGAGAACTCGGGTGGAGCGTTCAGCACGCTGCTTAATTTGTAGTAAATCCTCAAGACCCGGTAGCCTTCAGCAGTTTAAAAGTTAAAAGCATCCCTTTTATGAGGTGAAGCGTGGGGAGAATTCATAACTCACCCAAAAATCCAACTGGTAGTAGCAAAGCCAGCACTCCCTGCCTGCAAGGCACCAGGGCTCCACGCCCGCCCGCCTGCCTGTCGCGGAGGAAAGGGCACAACGTCCTTCGGCAGAGCTGGCTTCGGTCCCCAGGCGCCGCTTCTCAGGTAGCCGGGCCTGCCCAGCAGTGCTCACCCGTTTCCTTCCATGTAAAGTGTTTCTGTTCACTCCGGCCTTAACCTTCCCACAGGGTTATTGTGAAAATCAAATGAGGTGACATTTACGGCTTTCGAGTTTAAACTGATTAAAAATATTTATGTTGAATGTGTTGAAGTAGTGAAATCGCCCAGGCTCTCACTCACAGAGGGCCTTCCAGCCTACCTGCCCGAGGCCCGCCTCCCCCTCTCTTTCCCTAAACTCAGGAAGGACTTGTAGCACGTTTGAAACCTGGAGGGGGGTTGGAATGCAGGGTCTTCACGCCCCGTGGCCTAGAGCAGCCCTGGCGCAGCTCTAGAGCCCCCACCAGGGGCCGCCCAGGGTCGGGGGGGGGGGTGCTGGCGCCCCCTCCGCCTCGGGGCTCAGGCACCTGTCCCTTCCCCCACACACGCACTCCAGCGGGCTGGAGCTATCAGGAAACGGAAAGACATGAAAAGTCACATCTAGCAGAACGTTCGGGAACCTCTAGTGACATTTTTTTCAAAAGCTCAAATTCATGACCAATTCAAGTTCCCTGACCATCGTGTTAGAAATTAAAGCCAATTGCTCCGTATACCTCTGGCCTGGCCTGCTTTGTGCCTCTTACGGTAAGGCTGGCTTAGCCTGTAAATCATATCTTCACTTCTCACTCACAAATCAACAGGGATTATACGCAGATAAGTAGGATTGGGGCATAAGCTGAAAACCTGATCGTGCTGCAACCCACACTCCAGCCAGCGAAGACTTAGCAATTCAGGAAACTGGTAGCTACCCCTCAGGCGTCTTTACACCCTTTCAGAAAAGGGAGGGGGCATTCTCGCCCTTGGCGGCACACCCCTGCAAATTCACCTGCATGAAAATGTGACTAGCACCGGCAGAACCCCAAACCCAGCAGCGTGGACGCAGGGGGCACCGGCTGGCGGGGAGGAGAGGCTGCCTGCGGGGGGACGGGCTTACACCCGGGAGGGGCAGGAAAGTGGAGCAGGCACACCTGGCCCGGGCCACCCAGGACCGAAGGGCACTCTAAACGGAGGCCCCTCACCCGGTTTTGGAGCTGGCGGCCCCACTGCTGCTGTCAACTGGAGAAAGCCTCATGGCACTAAAGCAGGCCTAAGTGGCCAGCTCAGCAGAAGGACCTTCCGACGGGACCTACTCACCCTCTTCAGAAGACAATTTTTTGCCAGAATTCATCTGGGGTGATTCTCCTTAAAATTAAACAACTCTATCAGAATGATCGTATACAATTGGAGGGACCCATGACAGTATGTTGCCTTATTAATCAAAATTAACAATGGGCTTTCGGGTGGGGAGAAATGAGTTTTTGAATGAGAACAAGAGACAGTTCTGGCAGCCAAAGCCAGTCCTCGGAGTCAGAGCACAAGCGGAGAACAGCAAGGCGAGCTGGCCCACGAGAGGGAGTGGCCAGACCAGCCAGGAGCTCAGGCACTTCACCCGAATTTTACTCTTGGGAACTGGAACCATCTCCCTGCTTCCCCATACAGTTTGGACACAAGGACAAAGACCACCGACTGTCTACTTGGATATAACATTATCATTCCATTGTTTTTATCAGAATAATCCAGATACTCTTTCCCAGGCAAAGTCTCAACAGACAGTTTATACCCCGAGACGACTCTCTGAACGCCTGCTCCAAAATCCTTGCCTTGCTGCTTCCACCAGTCCTAAACTGTGTGACAATCCTCACCCAACCCTAACCAAGCCCCCACATGAAAGACCCAAATTAAACCAAACTTCAGACACCGAGAACCTGCTGCCCTTGCCCTTCCATGTCTTATCAGCACGTGGGCTGGAAACACCTGGAGACCCAGCACTCGACATGCTGATATACACAAGATGTTAGGTAGCTGATAACCACGGCTTGTCACTTTAATGGTCGAACAATGCAAAATTTTGCAGAGTAATGTAGTGCTTTACAATTCACAATCCACGTCCCGGAGCGTCGTCCCACTGGGCTCCCCTGAACTCTGGGGGGCATGTGAGGAAGATACTAGAGTCGCCGCCATGCCGCACGTGAGGAGAAGCAGCCCCCAGAGCGCCCGGATGCATCTGAGGTCAACAGCCACTAAATGGAGGAACAGAGTCTTCATTCCACACCTCCTAATCTAAGACGTGGATCCTAAACCTGCAGAGGCCATGACCACGATTACTTAGCACTTAAATAGGAGATTAAAAACATCTTCCCAAGCCTTGAAGAAGCAAAAGAGAGGAGCATTTGTTCTGCTCTTGCAAGCCCAACATTCCGTAAACTGCTTTTATTCTAGTAAATCGTTGGAATCAGGAATGTTTTGTTTCTTGTTTTTTCGGCTACCAGGCCTTGAACCCTGGCCTGAGAATGTGGGAAGCCAGCACTCAACCCCCTGAGCCACATCCACGCCCCAGGAATGGTTTTTAAGACAGCGAAGCTTGCCTTCCACTAGACGCATCTCCTGGGCTAAGTGGCTAATTTCACTTTATTCTCAGGAATAAAAGGAAAACTTCATGAGTCATTGAGCCAAGCACGTGCCCGGAAGCCATCGTTTGTGTTCCGTTTAAGGGACACACACGTTTCAGTTGAGTTCTGCGTGAGAACGGCAAGTGGGCTGTGTCCACGGAAGCACCCAGGCCACGCTGGCGTGGGCCTCCCCCTGGTAAAGTGGGTTTGAAGAAATTAACTTATTTTGGTCAGTGGTAACGTTCAGCAGAAGCAGGCGGGGACACGGTCTGCTACTGACTTTGGTGAATTTATTGTGGAAATCTTTTCTGCTTCATATTCAAAGGCTAATTCTGCTCCTGAATAAGGATCTTGCCTGATTCATCTTACTATGAAAATAAGTGCTGATCCATGTAGTCAAAGTTTTAATCAGTGAAAAAAATGAAAGAGAAGAAAAAAAGAGAAAAAAATGTTTTAAAAGAAAGGGAAAAAAAAAAGAATCAGTAAGCACAGTCTAAAAGAGTTTTTCTTTTTCTTTCTCTTCTTTTAAGCCTATTTTTTGTTGGCTTTGATGAAAATCTCTATTTTGAGAAAGAAAAGTATATTTGCTCACAGTAAACAGATGTTTTTTGAGCCAGTGAATCAGAAATGTTTGTTGATATATTGATTTCATTTTTATGTAATCTTGTGTACATTTGAAGCATATGAAGCATATCTATAAAGTATAAATATAACAATAAAATCAACACATGGAAATCCAACTTAAGAACCAGAACTTTACCAGTTCCTCTCCCCTCCCCTCTCCTCTGTGGGTAACCATTATCCTAAGTATATTGTTTTTGTGATTTCTTTGATTTAAAAAAAAAAAGTTTGCTATACATGTAATACGTTGTCTCTCCGTGTTTTGCTTTTTTGGGAGCTTTATAAAAATAACGTACTCTATGTAGTTTTTGATGATGTAGTGTTTTAACGCTCTTATCCTAACATTGCGTTGCTGAGATTTGTCCCTGTCGCTGTGTTCAGCGGTAGCTCTCTCCTTTACGTGCCCATGTGTCGGTCCCCTGCCACTTGCTAACCCGTTCTCCTGGGAATGAACAGCTGAGCCGTCTGCTGTTTTCTGCTCTTTGAACACTTCCCTTCCTGGGGTACGTGGCAGCGTTACTCTAGGGCACTGGTTTCCAAACTTTTAAAAAATGAAGTATATATTATACACATATGTTAAATGTATTTTACATGTGCAATAAAAAACACTTCACATCACAAGCTGGGACCCACATGGGTGCACACACGTGTGAAACAGAAGCAAACAATCAACCTTCCCATGTAGTCTGCATCCTCGGGTTTTCTGCTCTATTGTACTCTGTTTCATTTGTTAACAAAGTTAGTTGTGCACCATTAAATCAGATTCACAATCCACTCTCAGGGCTGGGAATTGAATCACGTGCCCCCAAAAGACATGTTAAAGTCTCAATCTGCCTTCCTGGGTAGTCTCTGTAAAGGGAGGAAACTCAGAGTCGGTCAGAGAAAGCCGAGGAGTGCATTTGACAGAGGTGAGAGAAAGCCAGGCAGGTAAGACCCTGCTTACACGGCCGTCGGAAAGGGGAGGCAGCAAATGCTTGTTGTTTAAGCCAATCCATAGCATCTCGGGCAAACTGAGACAGACAGGTCACATCTGAAAGCAGCCTGGTCTGGAATATTCCCCTGGAAGGGTGCCAGCTGAGCTGTAGGCAGGTGCCTGCAGTCTCACAACAAAACGCCAAATTGTCCTCCAAGCCGACTATGCCAACGTGCACTCCCACGAGGGCTGCGTTTCACAGCCTCTCCCACATTTGCTGCTGACAGACAGAGTTCTTAACGTCTGCTAACCTGGTAGGTGTGGGATGTGCCTCACTGTGGACTTCATTTTCAATTCCCTGAGGAGTAAGTTTGGATGGCCTTTTTGTTTTGTTTTGTTTTGCTTTGCTTTGTTTGGATATCTTTTTGATTATTTATTCACCTCCTCTGTGAAATGCCTATTCATGTCCTTCGCCCATTTTTCTGTTGTTTTCTCAAACAAGACACTTGTTGAAGAATTTGCATCACATTCTATGGCATTTTGCTCATTTAACACAGTACTTAAATGGGAAGATTCTTCCTTCTGGGGTGAATCAGCAGTGAGGGAACTTGATTCGGTTGGTTAGAGGGGGGTGTGGAAGGGAAACTGATACTTTTGTTTTCCTACTGAAACCTTCTATTTACCCTTGTCAGGAAAAAACCTGTTTCAGTGACTCTCCCCTCCCCCCGCTGGGTCCGGCACTTTGCAGACAGTTGCCTGAGGAACAGCAGGCCCTTCCCCATCCCTGCCGCACCCCCTTCTAGCCACCTGAGCGTCTCACTCCTCTGCATCTGGCATTGGGATGTGGGCTCCTGCCCAGCTAGAGGCTTCTTTTGATGTCGTCCATAATTTAACGTGGAGCTGGAATTCTGGACCTTTTCTTCCACCAGCCTTACTCCTCCTTGGTAGTTCACCCTTCGCCGTGTTGCCGGTAGCACGGCAGCCTGACCAGGGCCTTTTGCCCACGTCCGTGCAGTACCGAGCGGCCTCTGAGTCGAGGCGAGCTTTTGGTAGCAGCACATTCCTACGTAAAGCTGATCTTGTTTTTCCCCGATAACGTTGTAATTGGGGTTTGTGTTATTAATTAAATCAATCACAGAACCAGCCACCCCAATACCTTAAAAACTGAAAAGGAATAACACATAAGTCTCTGTAAAAACAGGTATTGGTCAGTACTTATTTCTGAGTTATTGGCTAGGCCATGGGCTCACGTGTCACTTGGACGATCTGCAGGACGATTTCGTCACTGCGAGGCTCTCACAGCAGTACTTTTGCTTTGATGACATTATCCTTGGTGTTCGCTTGGGGCTTTCAGATCGGGTTCTCGGGGCCCCACTGTTGTGGGGTCTGATGGGACTTTGGCCCCGAAGCCGCCAAGACAGAAAGAGCAAGCTCTGAGCCCAGGCCGTCACAGCTCTGCTTCAGGCGGAGCGGCCTCTTATTTTCGTTTTACAGATAGCAGCCCATGTAAGAATCCATGTTTTTAAAAGGAACTTCTCTATTAAAAGACTGCGAATGCCCGCAGCAGTCCCTCTTGAGGCAAAGCTCCTCAGAACAGTTGGGGCTATCGCCGAGAAGGAAGGGAGGGTGGTGGGGGCTGATGGCTACTGACAATTGCACCTTTTGTTCTCTTCCCTCCCAAGACACTTTTTGTGGCTGATCCCGTGTCCGTGATTCCCCCAGTCCCACCCGAAGTCGTCTTCTGGCTCCTTTCCACGCAAACTGCAGGGTGTCCTGCACAGCGGCGGGTCAAGCCTGCAGACGGCCGCGGGCACTCCCGCCGCCCCGCCCCGCCGCCGTGGCAGTTCTTGCAGTGGACTGTGAGCAGGAGCGCTGTCATTCCCACAAAACTTGTTTCAAAGGAAGTTGCTCACCCTGGACTTTTCCTCCACATTTCCACCTTCCTACAAGCTGAGCACTGACGGTGGCGACCCTGAAAAATCCCCCTCCCCACCCCCAGCAAGGACAGCTCCTAGGGGAAAACTAGGTCCCCGGGGGACCAGGTGGGACGGCTCCGCTCGGGACTGTCATGAGGGTCTGGAGTGGACTGCAGCCCCCTTAGCTAACAAGATCAGCACGTCTGGGAATTGCAGAGCTGGGCGAGGTCTTCGGGTCCCTGGAGCTGCTGCTACAACGTGCACCCTTTCTCCAGAGAGAAGCTGTTTCTGAGGTCCTGGGGTCACAGAGAGCTGGGGTTTGGGTGGGGAACACGTTTGACACAGGACAGGGAAGGGGCACTGCTGAGAACGGCTCCCTCCCTCTGGGAATGTGCGACACACTGCACGGAAGGCAGGAAGAGAGAAGGAAGCTCAGAGCCTCTGGCAAGTCGGGCTTTGGGGTCTCTTGCTTGGGGCCCCACATCCAGGCAGCCCTCCTCTGCTTACAGATAAGGAAGCGGAGGCGCACGTGACTTGTCCAAGACCAGGGACAGCCTTAGTGGCAATTCTCTTCCATGACCTGCTCCTGTCACAGTTACCCTGATTTGCCCCCAAACGCTCCCCCCTGCTCAGGCAGATGGGCGGATGTGCTGGATCCCAGCCCTCTTACAGCTCTTAAGTCCCCCGCTCTCGCAGCGAATCACGCCTTTGTGTCCGTAGCTCTTGGTCCCTCGTCTGTTTTCTTCCCCGGAGCACCGCCCTTATCAAGTGTCCGCCTTCTCCACCCTCCACCGCTCTCTGTCATGTCCCTCCAAGTGCCCAGGCCCAGCACGGAGGAGCGGCGCCCCACGCCTTGGAAGTGCACCCCAAGGACGTCCCGGGCTCTGGCCCACTCTGGAGCCCTGGAGCCACAGCAGATTCTCAGGCCTCGGGGAAAGGGCGCTGCACTGCAGGGCTTTTTAGATCAGCAGGAGTCCCACGTTCTTCCGCTGCCTCCCATACTTCTTTTCTCTCTCCCCTTTCCTCGTTCTTTTGTAAATTCAGATCATTCGACAGACAAGGGTCATGGCTAAAAATAAATCCTCATTTTCCTGAGGCACCTATGATGCCATTCATCATATTCTTAGGTCTCCAGGGCCCACGCTCCAGACACAGGCGCGGAGGCGCCCGGGCTCTCAGGCAGCTGGCGCCCGAGAAGGCTGCTGTCCTTCCGTATCAGCTTTCATCCAGGGATCGTTACTGTTTGTTTAATTCTTATTGCGACATATGTTCAACCTAGAACTCCCCAGCTTAGCCACGTTCAAGCACATAATGTCATTGACGTTAATTACATTCCCAAAGTCGTGTTCCCATCACCACCACCCATCACCGACACCCCAAAGAGAAACTCTGCGCCCCTTGAGCAGCAGCTCCTCACCCCACCCCACCCCTGGGAACCTGCAGTAGACTTTCCGTCTTTGTGAATCTGCATATTCTAGTTTGTCCAAGGAGTTAAGTGGTAGCAACTCCACTTTTCAGAATGGCATTGAGGCCCAGTAAAACAAGACAACTAGACTAACTGGGGAAGTTTCCAACCAATTAGAAATAAAAGTTGTGTTGTGGAAAACCCAGGAATGCACAGTTTCATCTGTTTTTCTTTTGGTAGACACCAAAAGGTGATCAACACGCAGAGGGTTAAACATGTGGGGAGAATAAATTCAGTGGTGTCGGCTCAGGACAGAACATATTTGGAATGCACTCTCACTAAGCTTCATTACTCAAATTTGTGGATTTGGGTTAACCGAAGATGGAATTCCAGAGCTCAAGTTACCCAAGTGTGACGGAACAGGGGTCTTCTACTGGCTGGGTGGGAAGCCGTCAATGCCGACACTCACGCTCGTCTGAGCGCACCATTTTCTCCCCCTATGTGGGCATGTTTCTCCCCACCCTTCCGTTGATAAGGAGCCCAAAGCCTGGAAGTCTGAAGTCACCCGAGCCTAAACGCGGGTGCAGCCGCCAGTCCCGGAGAAGGCCCCCCGGGCCCTTCCCGGTCAGCTCCTAGGCCTGGCGCTGAGAGGCGCGGCACACCTCGGCGCAGAAGGCCGGCCTTGACTGCGTGGGGCATCTGGTCACTTCATCACACACTGTCGTGCTGGGGAGCGCCATCTCCCCGAGGAGCGTCTTCTGCAGCTCCCACAGTGCACTTGGCTGGCCGTGGTGCTGCCGGGGCAAAGTACTGGAAATGGGTTGGCTTTTATTTGGAGTAAGACCTCACAGTTCCAAGGCCATGAAATGTCCAAATCAAGGCACTATCAGAGATGCTTTCTCACCAACGTCAGCTGCCACGTGGTGAAGCCAGAGGGCGGGTGATCTCTGCCGAGGCCCCTGCCTTCCCCTCCAGGATCTACCGTCTCCCAGAGCTCAGCTGTGGGCGACAGGCACAGGCCTTGTGTCTTTCCAGCCTCCTCTCTCATCGCAGCTGCTCCACTTTCTTCCCGAGTTCAGCTGTGAGCTCTCAGGCATATGGCGCGTCTCTCCCTGGGCCTCAGCTCCTGGAGCCTCTTGGGGCTTCTCTCCTTGCAGCCAGCTGTGGGCGAGCCTGGAGTTCTCTCTCTCACATTACAGGATCAAAGGCTGCTCCCTTTTCCTCTGTGTGTGTCTCTCTCTGTGTCTCATTTACATCAGCTCCAGAAAAAGGGCGGAGCCTCAACCTGAGCCACACCTCTCTGACGTCGCCCACTCAGAAGGGTCTCACACCCACAGGAATGCATTAGTTCAAACACACAATCTTCCTCTTTGGGGGATTCATAAAAGAATTTCACATTACCACAAGCACCATGCCGGTTATCCTGCCAGTCGGACTTCCATTAGAAGCAGACCATGGCAAGTGTTAAGGGTATACTAGGCCATTGTGGGAGAAGCTGGGGAAGTAGAGGCAAACGAAGGGTAGCTGGAGGATGAGAGTAACTGGCCCTCCCGAAGCACAGCTGTGCAGACAGCTCAAAGTTTACCAAGGAACACGGGAAGCCAGGCACATCCAGCCACTGGCGCGGGACTCGGCAGGAGAGCTGGTGGAGACGCCCATGGAAAACGGTGCCTCTGGGCCTGGTGGGCCTGGGCCACTGCTGCTCGTCAGGGCAGGTGCTCAGGAAGAACCGCTCGGCTGAGGAATGGGAAGGAGCAAGGCCCGTGGCGCCCCCCGGCAGCCCCCATCCGTCTGTCACCACATCCAGCTGCGGCTGCTTCCCTTCCACTGTCCAAATCTTGCATTCATTCCTCTTCGGGCCAACTCCAACCCGTAGACACACAGAGAGGGGATCTTGGAAGCATGATTCCAACTTGGCCAAGTTGACACAGTACATGGGGGCGGACGTGGCTCGGGTGGTGGGGCATCCGTCTGCCATATGGAGGGACCAGGGTTCGATCCCCGGGACCTCCCGGTAAAAACCAGCAAGGGCAGATGACAGTGACTCAGAACTCATCTGGTCAGACTTTTAGTATCTGATCTAGAGTCAGGGTCAGGATTCTACCACCAGCTAAAATCGTGGCCTAGGGCAAGCAGCTTAATCTCTCTGTGCCTCAGGTGCTCCCAGGGGAAAGAAAACAGTCACTCACCACCTCTTACGAAGTTCATGAAGAGGTGAGGGAGTACTGAGCTTTGAGGACTTCCATCCAAAGTTTCTAAAAGATATCACATTCTCAGATTTTCTTACATGTGCATTTAAAGCATGTCTATTCAGAGCTGAGTCTCCTGGCTAAAGCATAGGCTTGAAAATGAGAAATTCTAGTTTTTTTCCTCTAATGGTGATCTTGGCATGCCATGAAACTTGGATCAAGCCATTCAGCCACTTGCTGCCGACATTGACTTACACACAGAATGGGGAACAACATTCTGGCAGCGGAGATAAAGTCCAGGGCTTGCTGGATGGGGCACAGCAGAGCCACTGTGAGCTTCAGCAGAGCAGAGTGTTCTACGAGGCCCCAGGGCGTCTCCGTTACTCTTTCTTGGGGCAGCAGTTAAGATTTCACCAGAGCTTACTGGGTCAGCCAACCTGTCCCATTTCACCTCGGCTTGAAGCTTCCTTTCACCATGTACCGTCAAGTTCGGAAAAGAATCCGCTTCCTGGTGCCAGTCCAATCTCTTGCATACCAGTAAAGAAGACTGCCCCTTCAGGTCCGTGGGAGGTGGCGACGGGGCGCGGGAGAGAGGGAACCAGAGGAGATGGGTCCCAGCCAGGGCCCGCAGGGCAGAGCCCCCGCAGCGGCTCTCTCTGGACCAGCTGTTTACTCAGAGGAGTGGGCTGTGGTCAAACTCCCAAGACCAAAGTCATGTCAGTGCCTCCTTAAGAAGAAAAATGCCGGCTCCAACAGCCCCGAGGGACATAAAGCGCAAACCTCGCCAACTTCACCCTCCTGCCTTGGATGCGGAGAGGTAACTTCACGGCATGCAGAGGGGTCAAGAAAAGAACACGCACGTTTCCATTAGCAACTTGCACCTTCCCAGGTCTGAGTGCTTTACTGTCCCCCCTAATAACTGATATTCGGGGCATTAGCCATTTCAGCTCTTTCTTCCTAGCGCAGCATCCATGCGCGTCAACCAGAACCCACTAACAAAGGCAAATGCGTGGCGTCTGAACGTGAAGTTTGTCTCCTGCCTTCAAAGGCGACGACACTCAGGGCAGCATTTTCCCCGCAAGCTTCCTGTGTGAGCATGAGCTATTTTCAAGGTGCTTCGGCCTTGTGCTCCCCACGCCCCTGGTCCAGGGGCTGAAGCAACCTGGCTGACGGGCAGCCTGTGAGGCCTGAACACTTACAGAGAGCTGAGGGTAAACACACTGTGGCACTTTAACGCCAGTGTAGAAATAGCAGCAAAGATATTTCAAGATAAAAATAGCTCCGGAGCTCTTTGTTAGTTTGCCCCTTTCTTCACTGGAGAGCTTCCATGTGGCTCACAGCTCTCGCATTCAGCATCATGCTTGCGATGTCTATACAGTAACCAAAACCTCTGGATAAACATTTACATAGTCACGAAACTTTTAACAGGCCCCAAACTTGGGATAATCCAAAAGAAAACAAAGCACTCCCTTTTGGGCAGCCGTAAACCCTATTGTCAGCATGACTGGGACACTGGAAAAGCAGGAGTGAGCCTGAATGGCTCCCATGTGTTTGCCCCAAGCAGGCGTTGGGGCTGCGGGGAGGACGGAGGCAGGGGCCGCCCGCTGTCTGCGCTGGGTGCCCCCCAGCCTGCACCGCGTGGAGCGCCACTCTGCGCCTGTCAGCTGCCGCCTGGCGGGCCTCTGCCCGATGAATGAATGATGGGCTCCCGAGACTCTTCTTACCCTAAAAAATTCAGTGTGTGTGGTTCTGGCGGGTTCTGCCTCCCAGCCTTCTTCCGGTCCCTGAGGAGGTACATCTGTTCCCTGGGCTGTTAGGAAAGAAAGAAAAGAGAGTGTTGCTGCTTTCAGGATCGAACTGAGGCCGACCGTGTGGAGCTTCAGCCTTTGGGGACGGCCGTTGCCATGGAACCCTGGGCCTGGGGTCAGCGAGAGGAGCGCCGGGGGTCGGTCTAGCAGGGGCTGCTCCTTTGAGCTAACAGAGACCCAGACCTGTGCGCTTGACACTGGTGATCGCTTAAACCTGGCAGGAGAGACACGTCATGGCAGGCCGTGGAGACGCCGTCCTGGGTTCAAATCCCAGCTCCACCGGCTCGTCGCTGAGTCTGGGCCAGCGCCCAGGAGAGCCACGACCGCTGTGGCCGCCTGGTGGCGCTGTGGGAGCCAAACACCGCCGTAGGGGCAGTCGGGGCCAGCTCTGGGGACGCGGCCTCGCCGCGAGGGAGGGCCCAGCCCTGGACTGCTGAGCTGCGGTCACCTGGCAGCCTGAGCGCAGAAGCTTCCCAGCGGCCCCTGGCTCGGAGGAGGACATCTGCTGCAGGGTCGGGCCTCCAGCCTGACCTCCCTGCCGGCCCGAGAAGAACTCGGAGCATTTCTCGAAGCTTTGGCGGTGGGGCAGGGAGCACTCAGCCAGACCCAAAATAGCCCTGCCAGGCCGGTGGCCGACAGCTGGGCCCGGCAGCTGCCGCGACCACTGCAGCGGGCAGGCGGCCGCTCCGTCGGGAAGCCGCTGGGCGGCAAAAGGGACCCAGATTCCGAGCCAGACCATGTCTCTGTCCTTACCAGGGCGTCCCCGGCCTTGGAGGGAGAGGAGGGCCTAGTCTTTCATTTCAGAGCTCAGGTCAACGTCTCATCAAAGAAAGGGGCCCCCGGCGTGGCTCTGTGCAGCAAGGCCCCCGTGGCCGCGCTGCGTGGGCCGTCTCAGCCTTACAAGTCTATCTCCAAGGCCACGCTGCCAGGAAGTGGTGAGCTGGGACCCACCCCCGTTCTCCTGATCCCAAGCTTCAGCCAGAGCGGGGGCCGCACTGCAAGCCTTCGTCCCGGCCACTTCCGGCGTCTTGCCTTTCCAGGGGCCGTGTGCCCCTTCACAGCATCTCTTCTCGGACACAGAGGCCTTCCCTGGGCGGCTGGCACGGAGAGGCATCGCGCATGGCGCTGCCCTTTGCCCCGAGAGACTGGCCGGCAGCGGCCGTGCCACTTGGGCTGATGTGATAGGGTCAATTTTAGTCGAGGCCGCTTTGCTTGAAACACGGCTCAGCATCTTAACCTTACGCTGTGGGCGAATGTGGGCAGTGCCTGGGTGAACCACACCCTCTCTTCCTGGAAGGTCACCTTTGAGTTCACGCTTCCTGCTCGCGCCTGTGAGGATAAATGGATCCCTTCGGTGCTGAATGCAGCACCTGTGAGGCGTCATTTCGACAGCAACTTCCTGAACTCTGTCCCTATTTGTTGTACAAACCGTTTTTATTGGCTCTCAACAGAGGCAAGTGGCGCTGAGGGAACAAACGGACACAGCATCAGGAGCCGGGGGAGTGCGGGCATCTTCCCTGGCCTGTCCGCTCTGCTCTGTGCCCCCTTCGGCATTTCTGCACATCCACTTGCCCAATGGAACACACGCTCTGTCTCGCTGGAGCCCTGTGGAAAATATGGAAGAAATGTGGAACTATGTAATGAACCACAATAGCTGTGCGCTCTGTGTAATTTGAAGACGAGATTCCTCTGCTGTGTGTCATTCACCTCTGTTACCACGGTTGCCCAATATTTCGTAACCATCCATTCTTTGCCAGTGCCCGCATGCAAAGATGGGTTGTCTTAAAAAATAAATGAGAACAGCACATTCTGATGTGGTGTAGTATGACAGCATTTTCCACCAGAAGCCCTGCTGCTTGCCCTTCCCCTTTTAGGAAACAAAGGACACAGGCAGAGCCTACTTATCCTGTTTCAGCTCCTAGTGTGAAGCGTGAAGAGATGTCAGAAATAAAAGAAAAGTCTTTTTCCTTTGAAATTCTAAATGTCCAAAGATGGGAACAGCCACAGGGGGGAGAATTTTGTGCTACGCAGTTTGATCTGATTTTATGGACCATCCATTTCCCAATGGAAAGCTCAATTACTTTCAACTGCAAGAATTAGAAAACCAGGTTTACAATGGCTTAAACATATAAAGATTTATTTTTCTCACATAGCAAGAAAACTGGAAGTGAGGCATCCAAGCTGGGTCATCAAGGACTCAGGCTCTTCTTTCTGTTCCAACAACCTTAAAATGTTGGATTTCTTCCTTGTGCTTGTTGTCTCATGGTGTCAAGAAGGCTGCCGCAATCTGGGATTCACAACCGATTTTCAAGGTAGGAAGAAGGAGACGGGGCCATACAGCCACTTGGTCTCCCTGAACACTCAACGGATTTCTGCTACCACCTCATTGGTCAGAACTGTGTCACATTGTCATCCTCTGTAGGCTTGAAAAATTAGCTGGGAGTAATGCTGGCTTGAGCAAGACTGTGGGTCTGTTAGCGCAAAGGAAGAGGGTCTGGGCACAGCTTAGGACACACCTACGCAGCTGCTCTCTTTAGGAAAGATGCTGCCGGGGGGGGCCGAGGGAAGGGGCAGAAGCAGAAACACTTTGGCTTCCGGAGGATGGCAAGGGGCTGCCTCTGCAGCGTGCGCTCCGAGGCGTGGGAGTCACAGACAGCCCTTGCTATGCGAGCGCGGTCCCACCTTACTGCTCATCTGTGAGAATCCCTGGAACAGATGAACTCCCTGCCACAATTAGGAAAATATTGTGTTTAAATTAATGAGAAAGTCAGAGTATTATCTGAAGAAAGGTAAATCTAGCCATTTCCCTCCCCTGCTTCAAAGCTTTCAGGAATTTTCCATAGCTCTTAAGACAAAATGTGACAGCACTGGGCGGGGCCTTCAGGTGCTCAGGCCTTGCAGCCTCCTGGCTGGCTCTCTGCCGCAGGGCCCTTGCATTCGCCCTTCCTTCAGCCTGGAGGCATCGTTCCTCACCTTCTGCTCCTTTATTCTTCAGCTCTAAGATTAAAGTCTCCTCAGAGAAACATTCCCTGACCTGTCAGTCTAGCTTGGGACGTGAACTCCTGAGTATTCAGTTCTTTTTCTTAGCATTTGTTGTTTCAAGTCTGTTTCTCCTTCTAGGATACTAGCTTTGTAAAGGCCCTGATGTTTGTGTTTATTGCTTGATTTCTAGCACTGGGCCTGTTGCCTGGCAGGTAGTAAACATTTAACAGATATTTATTAAACAAATAACATGAAAACAAATTCTTAACGCATGAAGCTAGTTTTACTGATAATATGCAATTGGTGGTACTCAAAATAAGTCCTCAAGCTAGTGCTGGGCTGCAAACTGTTCATTATTACTCAGCGAGAAGATTAAGTATAGAAATTGAGAGGAAGCATTCAGAATTTTTTTTTTTTTTTTTTTTTAAAGATTTTATTTTATTTATTCATTTATCCCCCCCTTGCTGCTTGCGCTCACTGGGTCAGCTAACCACGCCGTGCAGGCAGGCTTGCCTTCACCAGGAGGCCCCGGGAACCGAACCCGGGGCCTCCCATATGGTAAACGGGAGCCCTACTGATTGAGCCACAGCCGCTTCCCGTAGAATTTTTATAGCAATTATTAAAGTGTTGTTATGCAATGGTTTGGAAATTTAAATAAATAAATAAAACTAGTCCTTCATCACAGATAGTTTTGGCTATAAGTTAGATTAGTATATTTACACTAATAAAATGTAAGCATTTCTCAAACATCAAGAGACTGGCAGCAACTGTCGCCAGTGATCAGAAGCTGACTATTCTAGGCTGGCCACAGAAGGCTGCCCACAGAAGCTGGCCATAGAAGTGGTCATAAAAGGTAGGCCACAGAAGGTAGGCCACAGAAGCTGGCCACAGAAGGCTGACCACAGAAGGCTGGCCACAGAAGCTGGTCATAGAAGTGGTCATAGAAGGTAGGCCACAGAAGGTAGGCCACAGAAGCTGGCCACAGAAGGCTGGCCACAGAAGCTGGCCATAGAAGGTAGGCTACAGAAGCTGGCCAGAGAAGGCTGGCCACAGAAGGTTGGCCACAGAAGCTGCCCACAGAAGGCTGGCCACAGGAGCTGGCCACTGTGAACACCAGAAAGAGGAAGATCATGCATCTGAGCCTCCTGGATGGATCATAGTTCCCCTAGTTCCCAGCAAGTTAACATGGGTAAGTTACTTAATCATCTGTGCCTCAGTTTCCTCATGTGTAAATAGGGATAATAAGAGAAACTACATCACAGTTTTGTGAAAGATTAAATGGGACAATTACATGCAAAACATTTAGGGCAGAATCCGGCACCACCGAGCATGATATAAGTGTTTGCTATTATTACTTGCTGTGCATGGGAGAACCATTTTGCACAAAATAAGAGGATTTTAAAAATGAAACGTGGTTTTGATTGAACTAGCGCTTGTGACATAAAAGTGCACTGAACAGACATTGGCCTCAAACTGGCACTGAGAGCCAACACCCTGCTGGGAGCCCCTGAGGCTGTGTGTGCCCCGAGAGGCTGAGGCTGGGCTCTGGCCTCACAGAAAGAAAAATGCTTGCATGACAGAGCTGCACACCGGTGCTGGCTCTTATATGGGAAACTTGCAGACTGGACAGTCAGAGACAGAGGTGAGGCTGCGTGTCTATGTACATATATATATACTGATTGTTTTTGCTTCTGTTTTTTACTGTTCTAACCCAAGGTAGATGCTTGAGATTTGAAGGTGTTAATGCAAAATGCGAGCACAACCTAAACAGGGCACATGTTAGGCTCTTCTCGGTCATTTACGCTTAGTATGAAGAAAACATCTGGAGGAAACTTGGACAGTAGAGCTGCTAATTCATGCTGCCTCTAACCTGGCTCAGGCCTCACACTCGCTCAGCTGAGCACTTTCCCTGCCTGCTCCAGCCTCACTGCCCTCTCCCTGCTCTGTACCACATACTTAGCCCCTATTTCTATTCTGTCATCCACTAAGCTTCTTGAGCTCGGGGACCACACCTTGCCTTTTTGGTGACCCCTCCTTCCCCAGCACAGAGCTGCGTGCAGGGAAGGTCTTCGATAAGCACTTGTTGGGTGATGGGAAGATGAAGCAGAAAACCTGGGGCGCACCTATCAGCAGAGTCTGGGGTAAGCCTTGGATTTTAGGATGGAGAAGGTCATTTGTGACCTTAAACAGATCATTTTCACTGAAGTGGGGCAGGAGTGAGGCGAAAGGGTGGTGACAGTGATGGAGGTAGACAGTGTAGTGGAAAGTTTTTTTTTTAAAAAGAGTTTGTTGTTAAAAGAAAGATAAGTGGGGAGGCTGCAAAGTGGCTGTGGGAAGACGCCTCCGAGAGAGGGGTCCTGAGCGCATGTGTGCCCGGAAGGAAGAGGCTGCAGAGGAGCCATTGCAGGTCCAGAGAATGGGGCGTAGCTGGTGACATGGGGTCCCTACAGGCTGGAGGGAGGAGACGAGCAAGGAGGCGCGGGTGGGCAGCCACGGAGTTGCTGGGAGGAAGCTGGCAGCTTTAATCTCAGAAAAGTGAGAGTCCAGGGCTCTTTCACCCCCTTCTGACCCCTGTGCCCTCAGTGTGAGTTTGAGGCCTGATGACCGTGGGAAGACGCTGAGACTCCAGGAAAGGGCTGCTGGAAGGGGCTGCCCAGCAGTGCTGGGGCTGCCGGGGCAGGCGGCCGGGCGTGTGGCAGCAGGTCCCGCGGGCAGCTGCCTCAGCCCCAGCGTGCCCAGCTCTGCCTGGCCCTGGGCCTCGGGGTGATCGTGATAAGACTCGCTGCAGACAGCGGGGAGGGCAGCGGGGAGGCTCAGCCCTCTTGGAGGAGGATTAAAGTGGAAGAGAAATGGCACAGGGAGGGGCTGATACTTCAAAAGATGGAGTAACTTGAATTTGTTAAACAGAGACAGGTGTGAGCCTGTAGAACAAAGACCAAAGTCACAGCCGAGAGAAAACAATTGGGAGGAGGGGTCAGAGCTAGTAAGAGTGATAGAGGAACGAGAGAGGATTTGTGGGTTTTCCACTGCCACCAACCGAGGGGGTGCTCATGTATGCAGACATCAGGGAATTATTATAGGAATTGGCTGACGCGACCGCAGGGATCGGCAAGTCTGATTTCCGCAGGGCCGGCTGCAAGCTGGGAGCTCCGATGATTCCCCAGGAGAAGCTTGCTGGCTGAAGCAGGGATAGAAATTCTTCCTGACTGCTGAAATCACCAGCTCCCCCTTGAAGGCCCTCGACTGACTGTGGGTTGTCGTCGATGCCAGCAGCCTCAGATGCAATCAACTGACCGACGATGCAAATCCACAAAACGCCCTCACAGCAACAGGCCAGCCCGTGCTTGCTTGACCTGACAACTGGACACCACAACCAGGTGACCTGCGAACGTAGCCGTCCCAGAAAGGATGGGTGTAGAGGCAGGTAACTCTGCAGGTTTGGAGACAGGAAACTCCTCCGGGCTTCGTCATCTGCGGGCTCCTGTCTCTCTCTGAAGTTAGGAGGCCAGGGAGGTGGCAGCAGAGGGGTGGAAGGGGGGTGAACGCTGTGACCGAAAGCCCCTGGCGGCTTCCCCAGCAGGAGCAGATGCAGGGGAGCCTGGTTCTCACTTGTCACGCTGGAAGGAGGCGCCCCTGCGGAGGTACACTGCCTGGGAGGCGAGTTTCGCTCCACAGGGAGGAAGCGGCCTGGTCCCCCCAAGGTCAGGCCATGTCAACAGCAGTGCTGCTGCATCCTGGAGACAGCATGGCCATTCTTGGGGTCTTCCACTGGCTTTTACAGCAGCTTTGCATTAGGGCTGAATCTCATTTCTGACATACCAAATCTCAGTGGCCTAACAGTTTTTGGTTCTGAAATGCTTCGTTCGTTCTTTCACTCTTCGAAGCCAGGAGAACCAGACTGGAATGTAGGTCCGTGAGGTCAAGGACTTTGATTATTTTGTACACCCCTGTGTTCCCAGAGCCTGCAGCAGTCTTTGGTGTACAGTGGATGCTCAGCGATGTTTGCTGGTTGCAGAGGGGGCATTCACTGTGAAGCTAACAGAGTTTAAACCTATGTGCACTGGCTCTTTCCAAGGCTCTGGGAGGGATCTTCCCATGTGCTTTTTCTCTTTTCTTTCTTTCTTTTTTTTTTTTAGGAGGTACCGGGGATTGAACCCAGGACGTCGTACACGGGAAGCAGGCGCTCAGCCACTTGAGCTACATCTCTCCCCTCCTGTGTGCGCTTATGGTTATGTTTTTAATAAAATTTCATATTTTCCTTGTCTCTATCCCAGCTTCCCCTCCGTCACCGTCCCCTTGTGTCAAGTGACGCTACAGTGGCTGTGGGCATTCCAGTGGCCAGGAAGTTGCACTGGGCGCACATTTATGATGGGGTGTGGTCACACTGAGGCAGGGTCCGGTTGCTGCCAGCTGTCCCGAGCCGGAACGACTCGCCCACGGCGAAGGCACCTGCACCACGTCACCAGGGGCAGGTCCGGTGTGGCCCCACAAAGCGGACTTTCTGGCTTCTGGCACTAGAAGTCCATGAGTGGGAGAGAAACGAGACCTTTCTTAAAGGGGCCTCCAAAATCTGCCAGCGCCCTGGAGACACTCACCTCTCCTGGCTGGACGGACGGGGGTCTCTGAGTCCTCGTGGGCTGCGCACTGGTCAGCTCATCCTTTACTCTGGCAGTGACAGACAATGGAGGCTGGTTCAGGCCTGGTCCCTTGTCCTGGGAAAGGCACCCAGCGCTTCCGAGCGGCAAAGGCTCTCTTGTGGGGCTCTCCAGAGGGCAGTCCAGCGGAATCAAATCCTAGTTCCCTGAGACGAGGTCCAGCAGAGCCTGCCACTGCCAGATCCCGAGACCGTGATGGCGCTGTTTAAGGGCCCTGCTGGCCCTCACTCCTTCAGCAAACGCGCAGGCTTGCTGTTACGAGTCAGGCGTGGGGGCATTGAGCAGGACACAGTCCCCTTCGCCAGAGGACTCTTAACCTGCTAGGGGAGTGGCACAGTTAAGCAGGAGATGGCCGAGATGGGGGGTGATGAGCTCAGCGTTTTAGAAGCCCTTGGGTAGGCTGCTTGGAAAAGCTGAGTCAACCCCTCGGCAGGGATGCTGGAAGGGTGAGCGGAATCAAAGGTTCCCACATTTGCCCGATCATCAGAATCACCTGCGGGAGCCTGTAAGCAGCAGCCGCGCCCAGGCCCCAGACCTACTTCCTAGAATTTCAGTGTGGTGAGTGAGCCCCAGGAGTCTCTCCTTTTTTTTTTTTTTTTTTTCCTAAGCCTTCTGGTGGGTTTTTGTTTGTTCTGTTTCTGTTTTTGTGTTTACCTTCTCCCCCGCCCCCATCTCCTTTATTAGAGAAGCTGTGGGTTTAGAGAACAATCCTGCATAAAACGCAGGATTCCCACCCACCACCCGACACCGACATCTTGCACGGGGTGGAGCATTTGTTACCACTGATGACGGCACTAATAAGCACAGCCCGTGCTTTGCCTTGGGGCTCAGTTTATGTAGTGGAGTTCCGTGGCTTTTTTAAAAATGTAGACTGTTACCATATACACGACCTAACATCTCCCCTTTTAATCGTGTTCAGAGAAGGGCTGCAGTGCTGCCCATCGCCCCGGCAGTGTTTTTGGTCGGCCAGATCTGGTGATTCTGTGGGGGAACCAGGAGCACCACCTGGAGGAGGAGGGCTGCCCCGACAGAGGGAGCAGAAGCCTCCTAGACGGGCTGCGTGACCGGCGCTGCAGCCGCTCACAAGCACTCGCCCCGCACAGCTGGTAGAGCAGGGGCCGCTGGCGGACGGACGCGGGCTCTGCGGCCACCTGGCAACCTGAGGGCGGGCGCGGAGCCGGGTGTGGGTGCCTGAGCTGCGGAGAAGGAAGGAGAACGCTAAGGCTGCCCCCAGCCCTGCAGAGGCTTCTGGAGCTTTGCACTAGCCCAGCCTCAGGGTCTCCAGATCAAGAGACAGTTCCTCGTGTCATCTACTCTCGTTTTTTCACAACAGCTTTAGATATAATTCATAGATCATAAAATACACCTCTTTAAAGCACACAATTCAGTGGCTTTTAGCATATTTGCACAATTATGCAACCATTACCATCTAATTTTAGGAAACTTTCCTGCCCCCAGGCCCTGGGGACCACCAATCTACTTTCTATCTCTACAGATTTTTCTAGTCTGGATGTTCCACGTAAATGAAATCATACACTGTGTGGCCTTTTGTGTCTGAATTCTTTCACTCAGCACTATGTTTTCAAGACTCATCCACGTTATACGTGTATCAGCACTTCATCTCTTTTTATTGCCAAGCACTATTTCATTGTATAGATATATCCACGTTTTGCTTATCCATTCATCAGCTGAGCCCATCTGAGCTGTTCCCACTTTCTGGCTATTATGAATAATGAATGCTGCTATGACCATTTGCGTACAAGTTTTTGTGTGAACATGTTTTCACTTCTCTTAGGTGCGTGCTCAGGAGTAGAATTGCTGGGTCACGGGATAACTGTGTTTAAATTTTTGAGGAACTACCAAATTGTTTTCAAAGCAATTGACCCATTTTGCATTCCCACCGGCAATCTATGTGTGAGGGTTCCAATTTCTCCACACTCTCACAGTGCTTGTTGTTTTCGTTACAGCCCCACCGCTGGTGAGAAAAGGTATATTGTGGCTTTGACTTTCATTTCCCCAATGAATAATGATGTTGGGCGGGTTTTTTATGTTTATTGGCCATTTGTATACCTTCTTTGGAGAAAGTTTATTCCAAGCCTATGCCCATTTTTAAACTGGATTGTCTTTTTGTTGTTGAGTTGTAAGAGTTGCTTATATCTTCTAGATGCAAGTCCCTTATCAGATATACGGTTTGCAAATATTTTCTCCTATTCTATGGGTTGTTTTTTCACTTTCTTAATAGCATCCTTTGAAACACAAAAGTTTTAAATCTTGATGAAGTCCAATTTATCTATTTTTTATTTTGTCACATGTGCTCTTGGTGTCATATTTAAGAAACCATTGCTTAATACGAGGTTATGAAGATTTACTCCTTTGTTTTTTCTAAGAGTTTTATAGTTTAGCCCTTACATTTAGGTCTATGATCTATTTGAATTAATTTTTTATATGGTGTGATATAGGAGGTGCAACCTTATTATTTTGTATGTGGATATCCAATTGTCTAAATACCGTTTTTTTGAAAAGACAGTTTTTCCCTTTTTGAATTATCCTGGCTCCCTTGTTGCAAATCCGTTGACCTTATGCGAGGGCTTATTTCTGGTCTCAGTTCAATTCCACTGGTCTTTATGTGTGTCCTTGTGCCAGGACCACACTGTCTTGTTTGCTGTAGCTTTGTATTAAGTTTGGAAATCGAGAAGTGCAAGTCCTCCAACTTTGTTCTTTATTTTTAAGACTGTTTTGGCTATTCTGGGTCACTTCTATTTCCATATAAATTTTAGGATCAGCTTGACAATTTCTGCAAAGAAGACAGCTTCTTTTTGACAGGGATTGAGTTGAAGTCATTTATTCTTGAAGTCATTTCATAAGGTGACTAATAGGTCAGAGTGGGGAACAGCTGTTTATTAACCATTTGACAGGAAAACCAAGACCAGAAGAGTGCATTTTTTATTTTTATTTTTTTTTATTTTTTATTTTTTTTAAAGATTTTATTTATTTATTCATTTATCCCCCCCTTGCTGCTTGTGCTCGCTGGGTCAGCTAACCACGCCGTGCGGGCGGGCTTGCCTTCACCAGGAGGCCCCGGGAACCGAACCCGGGGCCTCCCACATGGTAAACGGGAGCCCCACTGATTGAGCCACAGCCGCTTCCCCGAGTGCATTTTTTTAAAAAGATTTATTTTTATTTATTTATTTCTCCCCCTCCCCCATTGTTTGCATTTGCTGTCTGCTCTCTCTATCTGTTCATTATGTGCTCGTCTTCTTTTTAGGAGGCACCATGATCCAAACCCAGTTCTCCCATGTGGGAAGGAGGTGCCCAACAGCTTGACCCACCTCTGCTCCTGCTTGTTTTGTCTATCATTATGTTTCCTTGTTGTGTCTCTTTGTTGTGTCATCTTGTTGCATCAGCTCGCTGTGCCAGCCCATCGCATCAGCTCACTGTCTTGCTCGTCTTCTTTAGGAGGCATGGGGAACCGAACCCAGGACCTCCTATGTGGTAGGTAAGTGCCCAACTGCTTGAGCCACATCCATTTCCCAGAACAGTGCATTTTTAAACCCCTCCGTCCGCAGGGCTGCTTTCAACAGGCGAATGGATACCTCCTAACTTGCCAAGTTCCTTCTTTGTCCTTAATTTTTTTTTTTAAAGCTTTATTTATTTACTTTATCCATTTTAAACCCCCCTCTTCCCCATTTGCTGTTTTGTGTCCATTCACTGGGCAATTCTCTGTGTCTGTTTCCTGCCATCTCTTCTCATCCTCCTCCTCCAGTCTTTACCAGGTTTCGATCCTGGGGACCTCCGATATAGGAGAGAGGTGTCCTGCCACCTGCGCCACCTCGGCTCCTGTTTTTTTTCCGGAGTTTTTGGAGCATCTTGTCTTGTCTCTCCCCTGCGTCTCTCTCCTGTTACGTCATCATCTTGCTGCATGGCTCCCGGGGCCTGTCAGCTCACCAGCTCACAGAGCCTGGCAGCCCATGCACCTTCTATATATATATATATTTTTTATTTTACTGGGAGGTCCTGGGGATTGAACCCAGGTCCCTCCATATGGCAGACGGATGCCCAGCCATTTGAGCCATCTCCGCCCCCCCCCCCCGTCCTTAATTTGATCATTCAACAAAGTATTTACTGAAGCACAGTTGCAGGCATTCATCAACTTAGAGGTCAAGCTTATGAAAAGGTCATTTAAAACTTGCTGTCAAATCAACCACTTCTTCTGAAACAGAGAGATGACGTTAACCAGGAATTTTCATTCCCTTTACTATGCAGCAAATCCCCACCAAAATTGTTTCAATTCAATAATTTGTCATATTTATATTTCTGATTGCAAAGTTAAATGTGCTCATCATAGAAAGTTTGGAAAACTCCCATAGTTTCACTACTCAAAGACTGTAGCAATTTGGTATTGTTTATGTATTCCAAAAATAGATGTTGGATTATATTTGTAAATTGGTCCATTCCTCTGGGTACATTAGATTGTATTGGATTCAGAGGTTTTACTTTTACTTGATTAATTTATGATTAAGGCTTTGACTGTGCCACGTCGGTAGGATGTTGAGTCCTTGGTAGGTTGGGACTCACAGAGAAAATGACAAGGCAGAGGAATTAATTGAAGTTTTAATGCTGGAGCCATAGGAAGTAGATACACAGAGAAGCAGATACGTGAGGAAAGAGAGAAGGCCCCATTAGACACAGCAGAGGCCCCGGGAAGAGAGATGAGCCATTAGCCTGAGAGTCTACAGCTGGCCTTGTGGAGAAAGCAGAGCAGCTGAGCCCAGAGAGAAACGAGCCCTGGGAGAGAGATGAGACTTATCCCAGCCTACAGCTGATACTGGAAGAACCTGGGACCATTGAGCCTTGCCTCAAGAGGAAGAGGAAGCCTGAACCCTTGCAGACATCAGCAGCCATCTTGCTCCAACACGTGGCAACAGACTTTGGTGACGCTTTATGGCCTGGTAACTGTAAGTGTCCACCCCAAATAGATACCCTTTATAAAAGCCCACAGATTTCTGGCATTTTGCATCAGCATCCCTTTGGCTGATTAAGATAGAATTTGGTACCAAGAGTGGGGTCCTGCTTTTGCAATTACCAAAATGCTGGAACGACTGTATAAATGGATAAGGGATATTTTTTGGAGGAATTGTGAGATGTTTGATAGAAAAGAACTAGGCTTTGAAAAGACTTTCTGTGATGCCTTTCTATGATGAAACTATTATTGGAAACTGGAGGAAAGACAAGTCATGTTTTAAAGTTGCAGAGAACTTAGCAAGATTCACTCCTGGTATTTTATAGAAGACAGAATTTGAAAATGGCTGGCCTGGGCATTTAGCTGAAGAACTTTCCAAAGTAAACTCAGAGAATGCAGCTTGGCTTCTCCTTGCAGCTTATAGTAAAATGCTAAAAGAGAGAGATAAGCTGAGAACTGAATTGTTGGGCACAATGAAACCAGAAACTGATTCTGGAAATTCCACACCTCTGGAAATCAAGCTCCCAGTCAATAGTGCCCCATTTGAGGAATGGACTAAACATGGAACTTGTAAATCTGGATTGGAAATGCAATTGTCCAGGAAAGACTTGTGGAAAGTCTTGCTGTCTGATGGCTTGGACCCCTGCTTCTTGCATGCTAAACCAACAAGCTTTTTTTTTTTTTTTTTTTTTTTTTTTTAATAGATTTTATTTATTTATTCATTTATCACCCGCCTGCTGCTTGTGCTTGCTGGGTCAGCCAACCACGCCGTGCGGGCGGGCCCGCCTTCACCAGGAGGCCCCGGGAACCGGGAACCGAACCCGGGGCCTCCCATATGGTAAACGGGAGCCCCACTGATTGAGCCACAGCCGCTTCCCCCAACAAGCTTTTTGAGAGCACTATATGCACAAAACCACTGTCAGCTTGGACTAAAAGGGACACGGAAAGGAGAGATTGAAGGAGAAATAGCTTTAAGAGGAAAAACCATGGAAACTGAGATCTGGAATTAAGACATCTCCTCGGGCCAAGAGAGGAACCGAACCCATGCATACAGAGAGGATGTGTTTGCCCTGGCAGTTGAAGAGGGTGGATGTTTCTGCCCACTGTTCAGGGAGAGTTTTGCAGCCCCAGGGTACAGAGAGGGTGGAGCAATTCCCCATGGATTAGGGAAGGCCAGGTCACCAACTCATTGCTCTGAGAGGATTGAGCCTGTATGCCAAAGGTTAGAGAGGATGTTGTCTTCACGTCACTGTACTAGGGGGGTTAAGGCTCTAAACCCAAAGTTTGGGCAAAGTGTGGCAATCACCCCATTACCCTTAGAGGGTGAGGTCTGGAGCTTGGTCGCCACCCAGATCCTTGATGAGGATAGAACCAAGAAAATGGCCATTGGGCAAGTCTGTGGAAAGGGTGGGTCCCCATGAGGCCCCAGGGAGAAGAAACCATCATCTTAAGAATGACTTTCAGGACTTCTGGGAAGATGGCGGACTAGTAAGACACGGGAATCTCTTCTCCAGAAAAATAGCTAGAGGACAGGCTGAAACAGCCCCGAAAAAGATTTTCTATGGTTTAGGACAGCACGTGAAGGCTGCACACCACCAGGGACAAAAGAGGGAAATCACGATGACAGAACCATGAGTTGGAACCAGCAGCGGCTTCTGCTGCCGACATCCTCCCCCACACTCTTTAGAATTCTTGGGCCTCTGGGCCTGCGATTACAGACAAAGGGAGCTCTAGGGATCTACCACCCAAGGAAAGGGGAGAGAGAGGGACACAGCCTAAGACTGACTCAGGTTCTGACCCACAAATTTGGGCTGTGGTGCCCCACGGGGGTCACACAGTGGTTTGCCCTGGGAGCCCGTGAAGGACTGCAGACTTTAAGTGCAAAAAAGTTATAAGAGATACAGAAGGCCATTATATATTAATAAAAGGGATGATCCACCAGGAAGATATAACAGTCATAAATATCTATGCACCTAACCAGGGTGCCTCAAAATATATGAGACAAACTCTGGCAAAACTGAAGGGAGAAATAGACATTTATACAATAATCGTTGGAGACTTCAACACCCCTCTCACATCATTAGATAGAACAACTAGACAGAAGATCAACAAGGAAACAGAGAACTTGAACAATATGATAAACAAGTTAGACCTAACAGACATATACAGAACACTGCATCCAAACTCAGCGGGTTATACATTCTTCTCAAGTGCCCATGGATCTTTCTCCAGGATAGACCACATGCTAGGTCACAATGAAGCTCTCAATAAATATAAAAAGACCGAAATTATACAAAGCACCTTCTCAGATCATAATGGAATGAAACTAGAAATCAATAACAGACAGGAAAAAAGGAAATTTGCAAATGTGTGGAGACTGAACAACACACTCCTAAATAATCGGTGGGTCAAAGAAGAAATTGCAAATGAAATCAGTAAATATATTGAGATAAGTGAAAATGAGAACACAAGATATCAAAACTTATGGGATACAGCAAAGGCAGTCTTGAGAGGGAAATTTATGGCCCTAAATGCCTATATTAAAAAACAAGAAAGAGCTAAACTCAAAGATTTAACTGAACAACTAGAGAAACTAGAAAAAGAACAGCAAACCAATCCCAAAGCAAGCAGAAGGAAAGAAATAATAAAGCTTAGAACATAAATGAATGAAAATGAGAACAGAAAAACAAAAGAGAAAAATCAACAAAACCAAAAGCTGGTACTTTAAGAAGATCAATAAAATTGACAAATCCCTTGCTAGACTAACAAAGAAAAAAAGAGAGAAGATACAAATAAATACAATCAGAAATTAAAGGGGGGAAGTTACAAATGACCCCACAGAAATAAAAAGATTCATAAGAAGATATTATGAGAAACTATATGCCAACAAACTAGACAACCTAGATGAAATGGACAAATTTCTAGAAACGCACAACCAACCTACACTGATGCTACAAGAAATACAAGAACTTAACAAACTTATCACATTTAAGGAAATTGAATCCATAATCAAAAATCTCCCAGCAAAGAAAAGTCCAGGACCAGATGGCTTCACAGGTGAATTCTACCAAGCATTTTGAAAAGAATTAACACCAATCCTGTTTAAATTCTTCCAAAAAATTGAAGAGGAGGGAAAATTACCCAACACATTTTATGAAGCCAACATCACTCTAATACCAAAGCCAGATAAATATTCTACAAGAAAAGAAAATGAACATAGATCAAAAATTCTCAACAAAATACTTGCAAATCGAATCCAACAGCATATCAAAAGACTTAAACTTCACGACCAAGTGGGATTTATTCCTTGTATGCAAGGCTGATTCAGCATAAGAAAATCAATCAATGTCGGGAAGCGGCTGTGGCTCAATCAGTGGGGCTCCCGTTTACCATATGGGAGGCCCCGGGTTCGGTTCCCAGGGCCTCCTGGTGAGGGCAGGCCCGCCCGCACGGCATGGTTAGCTGACCCAGCGAGCACAAGCATCAAGGGGGGGATAAATGAATAAATAAATAAAATCTTTAAAAAAAAAAAAGAAAATCAATCAATGTAATATACCACATTAACAAATTGAAGGAAAAAATCCACATGATCATCTCAATAGATGCAGAAAAGGCATTTGACAAAATCCAGCATCCTTTTTTTGATAAAAACACTTCAAAAGACAGAAATAAAAGGAAAATTCCTCAATATGATAAAAGGTATATATGAAAAACCCACAGCCAACATCATACTCAATGGGGAAAGGTTGAAAGCTTTCCCTCTAAGATTGGGAACAAGACAAGGATGCCCACTGTCACCATTGTTATTCAACGTTGTACTAGAAGTTCTAGCTAGGGCAATTAGACAAGAAAAAAAAATTAAAATCATCCAAATAGGAAAAGAGGTAATAAAACTCTCACTGTTTGCGGATGACATGATCCTGTACTTAGAAATCCTAAAGTATCCACGACAAAGCTACTTGAACTAATAAATGAGTTCAGCAAAGTGGCAGGATACAAGATCAACATGCAAAAATCAGTAATGTTTTGTACACTTGATCAATATGAGGAAGAAATCAGGGGGGGAAATTCCATTTTCAATAGCAACAAAAGACTCAAATACCTAGGAGTTAATTTAACCAAAGAAGTACAGGACCTATATGCAGAAAACTACAAAACAATGCTGAAAGAAGTTAAAAAAGACCTAAACTAATGGAAAGACATTCCGTGTTAATGGATTGGAAGAATAAATATCGTGAAGATGTCAATCTTGCCCAAACTGATTTATAGATTCAATGCAATACCAATCAAAATCCCAACAGCTTACTTTACAGAATTAGAGAAGGCAATTACCAAATTCATCTGGAAGGGTAAGTGCACCCGAATAGCCAAAAGTATTCTAAAAAGGAAGAGCAACGTGGGAGGAATTTCACTGCCTGACCTTGAAACATTACAAAGCTACAGTAGTCAAAACAGCATGGTACTGGCATAAAGATAGACACATTGATCAGTGGAATTGAATTGAGAACCCAGAAATAAATTCTCACCTATACAGTCAACTGTTTTTTGACAAACCTACCAAGCCCATGCTAATGGGAAAAAAACAGTCTCTTCAACAAATGGTGTTGGGAGAACTGGATATCTATAACCAAAAGAATGAAAGAGGACCCCTATCTCACCCCCTATACAAGAATCAACTCAAATGGATCAAAGATCTAAATATAAAAGCCAGGACCATAAAACTACTGGAAGAAAATGTAGGGAAACATCTTCAAGACCTTGTAGTAGGTGGTGGTTTCTTGGACCTTACACCCAAAGTACATGCAACAAAAGAAAAAATAGATAAATGGGACCTCCTCAAAATTAAACACTTTCGCACCTCACAGGACTTTGTCAGAAGGGTGAAAAGACAGCCAACTCAATGGAAAAAAATATTTGGAAATCACATATCTGGTAAGGGTTTAATATCTAGGATATATAAAGAGATGTTACAGCTCAACAATAAAAAGACAAATGACCCAATTAAAAAATGGGTGAAAGACTTGAATAGACATTTCTCCGAAGAAGAAATACAAATGGCAGAAAAACACATGAAGAAATGTTCAACATCACTAATGGTTAGGGAAATGCAAATCAAAACTACAATGAGATATCCTTTCACACCTATCAGAATGGCTACTATTAAAAAGACAGAGAATTACAAGTGTTGGAGAGGATGTGGAGGGATAGGAACACTTCTTCACTGTTGGTGGGAATGCAGAAGGTACAGCCACTGTGGAGGACTGTTTGGCAGTTCCTAAAGAAGTTGAATATAGACTTGCCATGTGACCCTGCAATACCACTACTGGGTATATACCCAGAAGAACTGAGAGCAGTGACACGAACAGACATCTGCACACCAATGTTCATAGCCACATTATTCACCATTGCCAAAAGCTGGAAACAACCCAGGTGTCCATTAACAGACGAATGGATAAACAAACTGTGGTCTATTCACATGATGGAATATTATGCAGCTGTAAGAAGAAATGAAGTCATAAAGCATATGGCAACATGGATGAACCTAGAGGACATTATGTTGAGCGAAGCAAGCCAGACACAAAAGGACAAATACTGTATGAATGCGTTACTATGAACCAAATATATTGCCTAATATATTGTTTGATTAAAAAAAAAAAAATTTACATGCATCCATTACATTTAATTGAGAAATGTATATATTTATTCATCTGTGTTTAAAAACATATATATATATGCTTTCTATCTCTGCAAGTAAATTTTGTTACTTCTAAAAAGAAAAAAAAAATTATATGTATCCATTACATTTAGCAGCTGGTTTATACATGGGATTGTGGCTGAAAAGGGTAGTCTGGGGAAAAAAATGTCAACTGAAAGAAAGCTATAGAATAATCTAGGGACTGAATAACACAGTGAACCCAGAGGTGGATGAGAATTGTGGCTGGTGGTACAGATGCAAGAGTGTCCTTCGTGAGCTAGAGCAGGTGCACATCACTATTGCAGGGAGGTGGGAATGTGGAGAAGCGTGGGCGAAACACAACTGGAGTGACCTGTGGACTGTGGTTAACAGCAGTACTCTAATATTCTTGCATCAGTACCAAAGATGTGCTATGTAGATAATGGAGGGTATGGAAAAAATATGCCAAATGGATGATATGGACAATGGTTTGTGGTGATAGTCTGATGATATTATCTCAGTCTTTAACAAATATTCCACCTCAGTGTGATGTGTTGATGGAGGGGTGTTGTATGGAAATTCTGCACATTATGCATGATTGTTTCGTAAGCTCAGAAATTCTCTCATAAAAAAGTGAAAGAGAAAATATGTGAATAAAAACTGTTTTCACACACACAAAAAAAGAATGGGAGAAGAGTAATTGCAAAGTGCATATATAGACTACTCTGCTCTTTGGATGAGTTTTGTTGCAAAGAGAAGCAGAGAAATGGTAGGTAGTGACAGAGGAAAGGGTGCTATCTTTGTTCCCATTTTATGGATGAGGAAATTGAGGCTTAAAGAAGTTGAGCGCCTTGCCCAAGTTCATTCAGTTAGTGAGTTGTGATTTCAATGCTGAGCTACCTGAGCCCATATGGTATTTTGGAAATTTAGTGTTTCTTGAAATTTCCTATTTCAAAGCTGACGAAGGTTCTTGCAGAGAAGCATATGACTGTATCTCTAATTGTGTCTGGAAGGAGAAAGCCCAGGTCAGAAGGCGCGCACGGCGCACGGACCGGCACTGCACTGCAGCGCTGCGCAGAGGAGGAAGCCATTCACGCGTCATCAGCGGTTTAGGAGCATCGCTGCCAGCACTGGCTTCTGTCTTTTTCCCCCTTAAATGCATCAGTGAAAATAATATCACTTTTACTTGACCGCTGTCTTCAGGAATATTTTATCTCTTACTGCACCTTGTCAGGGTTAGAAGGTAAACTGTGCATAGCTAGACGGAATTTTTAAAATAACTATAGGATAAGAAATTAGATCTTGGGTGACTTTTCTATTTGAGAGACCATGAAAGAGCTAAGATTTTAGGAGCTAAGACTTTAGGAAAAAGGTGTGATAGAAGTTTGGAGGCAAGGTGGGCAGGTGTAACTGCCTGACACTAGGAGCTGGGACAGCGTCCAGCTCCCAAGCGCCCCAGCGGGCACGTGGGGGACGGAGGGGTCCCTTTGTCAAACGCACTTCCCACGGGAGGTTTCCTGCGTTCCTGGTCAGCTGGAAGACTGGCCCTTGGCACTTTGGAAAGAAGCATTTTAGTTTTACCAGCAGTACATAGTTGTGGTAGAAAGATTAGAAAATAGAGACAAACAGAAAGCAAAGTGATTAAACCAATAGAAATTCCTCCAACTACCCTCTCAGAAAATTGTTATTTACGTTTTACTGATTTGGGTTTCCAGATTTTTCATTGAAAGTTTTATATTATAAATGTATGCAATTCTATTATTTTTCAATTAACAAATTTTGAGCATCCTTCCAGCTTTCTGTCACTAAATGTAGATCTGCACTGTCATTTTTAATGAATTAATTTTCATAAAATTCCTCTGTGTAGATAATTTTAATTAATCCCTTACTTTTGGATTTCTAAGTTGTTTCTTAGTTTTTTACTACAGTAAAGAAGACTGTGATCAACAATATTGCCCAAATATATTGGGGTATTTGTCTACTATTCCCCTAGGATCAGCTCTAAGAACTGGGGTTACTGGGTCAAAGACCACATACTATCAGGTTTTTGAGATGTATTTCTAATTACCAAAACATTTCCTGAACTGCTTCATCTCCACAACAGAGTTCTAGTTCATAAGTGATCATTGGTTTTCCCTCAACAATGTTTGCACTGAAATGAACAAAAGGAATTCATACTTTCTCCTTGGAAGAATAATTAGTTCCCCAAGCAAGGATATTGGGAAAGAAAATGAAAACAAGAGGTAAGTGAGGGAGGGTCATTTCATGCCTAAAACGTCAGGAAGCAGGTTTGTGTGGAAGGGGGACCTGAACTTCCAGAAGCGTCCGTCAGCTTTGTTTCTGGCTGACAGCTGCTGCACAGTGCCCCGGCTACGGTTCACCCTCTGCCTGCCCTTGCACCCTGCTGGCTGGCTGAAGAAGTGACACCACCTGAAGAGCCAGATCCGCGGTGGCCTGCGGCCGACACACAGACAGACAGAAGAGCCCTCTCCAGGTTCCACTCCACGGCCCTCCCAAAACCCATCCAGCCCTGCTCTTCAGCCTCTCCCCTGCTCCGCCTTCCTGGCTACCTGTAAGGGCCAATGCAACGACTAGCCCTCTGCAGCTTTCTCCAGGCAGAATTTATCATCCTCTCCTCTGTGTTGCCATAGAGTTTTGTCTAAACTTGGGGAGCATCGTGTCATGCTATGAGAAGCCTCCTGAAGACTGTGAGCTCTCCAAGCACGTGGGGCTCCCCTTTGGATTCCCAGCTCAGTGCCAGGTAGCGGGGGTGCTTAGTAAGTGCTGGTAGAATCGCCCTGGGTCGGAAACAGATTCCAGCCCCTACTCTTGCCCCAGAGCGGACGTCACCGTAAGGCGGAACGGGCCGGCCTTCCAGCTCTCCACCAGCCACTGCTGCTGCTTCTTGGAGTTCTATTTCTTCCTTGGGGTATGATCTCGCCTCTAGTCAGGTTACAAATCTCCCTGAGAGCAAGTAGGTCCTTGAGTTACGAGCCGCAAACGCCACAGCCACAGCCGACCTTGCTAAAATGCTAGTGGTGGAAGGGAACTGAGAGGATCAGCTGCTTTCCAGAGCCACCCGGGGCCTCTAGGCGCCCCCTGAGGACCAGCTGGCTCGGGACGAGCTGACAGGAGCCTTGAGGGCCGTGGCCAGGCCTGCGCGAGCCCGGGAGGGCGGGGCGGCCGCTGGGGCAGGACCCCGCAGACGAGGCCCTTCTGCCTAATGGGGTCCAGCGCCCTCCCGGGCAGGGCACGACCTGAGCTCTGGCTCACTCAGACGTGTGTAAAGCTGGTGAGGGTCCCAGCTGCGGTGCCAGGAGAGCCTCGGGCCGCCCTCCAGCCTTAACTCACCGTGGCCGTGAGAGCAAACCCGCGCCCCCCGGCGCTTTCACGAGGGGTGCGCGCCTGGGGAAACGCGACGGGCGGCAACGCGGAGTCACGGCTCCAGAACGCTTCCGTGTTGCTGGCCCAGCGTCGCCCCGTGGGCGGGAGTGTGAGGAACTGAAAAACGAAACGGCTTCCAAGCCCCTGTGCGCCTTTGCGCCCTCCGAGCTCCCCACGCCGCCGACAGCGCCCCGCCGGGCCGAGGGCGTGGGGGGCAGCGTCAGCCGCCGGCTGGCAGCAGCGGAGCCCGGGGGCGCAGCCGAGGGAGGACGCGGCTGGCCCAGGGAGCCTTGGGAGCGCTTTGTATCCCGGGCCTCTGCGCGGCAGCGTCCAGGCGGTGGAAGAGCTGCCGTGTCGGAAGGCGGCGCAGCGCTCCTTTATGGGTGCCTCTTACCTTGGACGCGCACGCCAGCTTGAGCCCCTCCGCGGCCGCAAGGAAGAGACCGGGACTCTCCTCCTCCAGGCGGTGTGGGCCTCTGAGAGCTCCGCGGGGCGGGCGGGATGGGGCACGCGGTCAGGCTCTTTCAGATGGAATCTGCGCCTACGTAGCCACGGAGAGCGGAGGTCCCCGGCTCCAGCGGGGGCCCGGGTGCCCCCAGACCCCCGGACGACGCCCGCTTTGCCGTCACGGCCGTGCCACGTCCTAGCTGAGGGAACGCCGCCTGAAGACGCAGCGGCCGAGCTGTGCCCGACGCTCTTCCCAGCAGCACGTCCGTCCGTCCGTCGGTCCGTCAGACCCACCCCACAGCCAACAGTCCGCGGCCTCTGCCCAGCTGGGCCAGCGAAGTAACTCAAAGCAGTTGTTCCTCAGGATTCTTCTGGAGAAGAGGGAGGAAGGGGCTCCGCCTCCGTCTCAGAGACGAAGAGACGTGAGGGGGCCCTCGGGGGTCCGGCACTCGCCCGGGCTCGGGCCCATCCAGCGCCCACGGCGGCCGCTGAGGAGAGAAAGCAGCCGGCCTCCCCCTTGTCCTCCACAGTCGGCCGGGAGGCCCCGCGTCCTCGGGCAGCCCCGACGAGCGCCTTGTGCCGGAAGCCTGGGCCGCCCACGAGGCACGTGCCAGGACGGTTCTCCTTCCGGCAGGGGCGCAGAGGGCGACACTGCGGTGAGCAAGGGCCTCAGCCCCGGGCCAGGGGCAGCCTGGCAACAGGCGGGGGGCAGTGGCCATCCTGGGAGCTGGCCAGCCCCTGTGGAAAGGGCGGAAGGGATGGGAGCTGACAGCACAGGAGCCAGCCCCCTGGCTTTCCCGGGCCTTGCCAGCCCTCGGGCCGCGCTCCCGTCATTCTTGCAGGGCTGAAAGCAGCTCTCCACTGCTCCCAGGCGCCCACAGCCCTGGCCCTGCGGCGCGGCGTGTGTTCCGGAAGCGCCCGCGTTCCTGCTCGGAGCTTGCTGGCAGAAGGGCCACTGCTGGTCACGCGTCACTGGCCACTCAGCTGCTAGGGCAGCGGCATGCGCTCCAGGTTTAGAGTCTGCGTCTCTCTGACGATGACGAGGGCCTGAGCTGAGGCTCCTGTGTCCAGCGAACAGGGAGCTGCGCTCGCTCAGCTGAGCGCCACGCTGGAAGCATGGGGTCACTCACTTCTGGCCCTCGACCCTCCGCTCGCCCGCCCGTTACTTCTCTTCCATGTCCTGTCTTTACAAAACGGGGAGAAGTGTTTGAAGAGACAAGAGCAGATTTCAGGAGCAGCCGAGAGCCTCTCTAAGCCGGAAGTACATAGTAAGAAGCTTTGCATAATGAAGGCAGCATTTTTTCCTCCCTTAAGGATCTGAACCACAGAATCAATGTTTTTCCAAGTGCAGTGTCCCCAGGACAGGAGGCGACTCAGTGCCTGAGCAGGCCCTGCCCCTTGGCCAGGCTTGCAAATCTCCATTTCAGAGGAAGCTTTGGCTGGGGGTTGCTTCTGCCCAAAGGCCTTTGCCCCAGTTATCTCCTGGCTTTTTCTCTTTTACTGCATTCTCCAATTAAACACATCATCTTCTTTGATCCTCTGAGCAACCCGGTGAAGTAGGTGTCATCACCATCCCTATTTTGCCTGAGGAAACGGGAGTTAACATAGAAACAAGTTAACATAGAAAACAAGAGTTCAAACCAGGGCCGGCCATTGCGACTCTCCATGTTTCCTTATTCGCAGTTGTCTGAAATCCAGACACTCCCAATTTAACAGAAAGTCGAGCTGCAGTTTGAGGAAGGGTTCGCGCACCAGCCGAGGAAGCGGGGTCTTCGGTCGCCATGGCGAGATGCTGCAGACTAGACTCTGGGTTGCAAAGTGCTGGGGGACAAGAGTGCAGGGCAAGGGGCCCCTCCGCGTCCTGGCAGGCCTGGCGCTGTCAGCGCATCTCCCACCCGCTGCAGAGGCTGGCCTGACGCACAGCGCCTCCACAGCGGTGCCCCGGCCCACTGAATTACACTCCGGTCAGTGCCGGCTTCAGCCAGAGCATCCAGCCCTGTGACAGCTACCGGCTGGCTGGGTGGCCCTTCTGCAGCTTGTCTGTGCTGAGCTCCTCGTGAGGGCCCATGTTGCAGAGGAAAGTCCTGGTCCAAACCAGAAACAGAGCAAGGGAGATGCATGGAGATAAAAACTATTGATTACTAGCCCTTGGATCAATGGATCCGGAGCTGATGAGCCAAGTGGAGCTGCCTGGGGGCTACTGATTTGATAGCTTAAAACAAACGAATAGGCCCCTTCTGAGAGTTTTGCTGGGGGACCGAGGCAAAGATGGCAGATTCCTGTGTAATATCTGTTCTCCTGTTTCTCCTTGATTATAGAATTCCAAGTTTATTTGGGACAGCAGTAGGCTCAGCTAAAGCCTACATTTCCAAGTTTCCCTGGCCAATGAGATATAAAGAGATGTTACCTCTGGAACTTTCAAAAAGCCTGTTTAAAGGCACTGACTCAGAAGGGCATGGCACCCCCTTTGTTGGCCGCTTGCCCTTCTTCCTCCATTTTGCTGCCTGGATTGCAGATGTGATGGCTGACGCTCCACAGCCCTCTTAGGCCATAAGGTGACCCTTGGGCATGGAAGCCAGTGCTAAGGAAGGTAAAGGAGAAAGCCAGAAGCAGCTTGGTGCTTCTGATAACTTCAGGCCCGAATTCCTCTGGATTTCTCTCACATGAGTGAATAAACCCTTGCTTTTTGTTTTACAAAGTCTAATGGAATCCTAACTGGTAGCCTCTATTTGATAGAGGGGACTGGGATTTCTAACAAGCCAGAGCACTTGAAGCCTGTCTCTCTGCCTCCTAAGCACACGTATCTGTCTGCCTTACAGTGTGATGATGAAGTTTAGGGCACAGTCTTGGTGGTACTAAATTCATTCCTGAATCCAATCCTTTGCTCTACAAACACACTGAGCCTTGACCATGTGCCACGCGTTGAATTACATACGTGGTTTCTACTCTCAAAAGGCTTACGGGGTGGGGGGAATGGATGTGGCTCAAGCGACTGGGCTCCCGTCTACCACGTAGGAGGTCCAGGGTTCAATTCCCGGGGCCTCCTGGTGAAAAGGTGAGCCGGCCTGTGTGGAGAGCTGGCCCGCGCAGGAGTGCTGGCCCGCGTGGACAGCTGGCACAGCAAGAGGATGCAACAAAAAGAAACACAGAAGAAAGACAATAAGAGACACAGCAGACCAGGGAGTTGAGGTGGTGCAAGAGATTGAGCGCCTCTCTACTCCAGAAGGTCCCAGGATTGGTTCCCAGTGCCACCTAAAGAGAAGACAAGCAGACAGAGAAGAGCACAGAGCAGACAGCGAGTGCACAACGAGGTGGGGGGGGGTGTTAAATAAATAAATAAATAAATCTTAAAAAAAAGGCTTACAGGGGCAGCAGGTGTAGCTCAGTGGTTGACTGCCTGCTTCCCATGTACAAGGCCCTGGGTTCAATCCCGAGTACCTCCTAAAATTTTTTTTAAAAAAGCTTGCAAGCTGGGAAGCGGCTGTGGCTCAATCAGTAGGGCTCCCATTTACCATATGGGAGGCCCTGAGTTCGGTTCCCGGGGCTTCCTGGTGAAGGCAAGCCCGTCCGCACGGCGTGGTTAACTGACCCAGCAAGCACAAGCAGCAAGGGGGGGATAAATGAATAAATAAATAAAATCTTTAAAAAAAAAAAAAAAAAAAAAAAGCTTGCAAGCACATGATGGAATATTATGCAGCTGTAAGAAGAAATGAAGTCATAAAGCATATGGCAACATGGATGAACCTGGAGGACATTATGTTGAGCGAAGCAAGCCAGACACAAAAGGACAAATACTGTATGAATGCGTTACTATGAACCAAATATATTGTGTAATATATTGTTTGATTAAAAAAAAAAATTATATGTATCCATTACATTTAATCGAGAAATGTTTATATTCATCTGTGTTTACTTTTTAGTTTTTAATTGTTTATATTTTCAATTATTAAATGTACAAAATAAAGTTAAAAAAAAATAGGAAAAAAAAAAAAAGCTTGCAGGCAATTAAAATAGAAAAGCCTTGACCTGCAGGGCAAGTAGGAGCCCGTAGAGCAAAGGCAGAGACAGGAGGCGCCTCCTGCAGCGGCCACACAGGCGCTCACGGAGCCTGGCCGTCCTCCACACGGAACACGACCCGGCAGCCGATTCCTGCTGGGCTTGCAGGGACCTTGCAGTGATCGACACTGGCGGCCGTGCCATTACTGGACGCACAGGTCTTCCTTCACCGCACTCTTCACTGCTCTCTAGCGCCTGGAGCAAGGGAAGATGCGTGTGGATCAGAGGTGCCAGGAGTACCCCTGGGGGGAGGTCAGATTCTGGTCTGTCCGGAGGGACTCGCACCGAGGCCTCGGCCGTGGAAGGGAGGCTGTGCGGGGAGGGAAGAGCCCCGTGGCCACCTCAGCCGCTCCCAGGCCTGACGATGCCAAGGCCGTTTAGGTCTGGAAGGTCAAAGTTCAAACCAGACCGCATTTGGTTGTATGTAACAGAAATGAGGCCAGCGCGAGCAGGAGGGATAAACCTCAGAAGGGCAGGGTTTTCTCTGCACCTGCTGGCGGAAGCAGCCTTGCCTCAGGAAATGCCAAAGCAGCATCTTTCCACTCTCACCTGTGTCTCTCTGAGTCTACTTGTCTTCCGATTCCGTGAGGGGCTTTCTCTGCTTCCCAGTCCACATGGTTAAAAAAAAAAAAAAAAGGCCTTGCCCTGGCTCCTTGGCACCAGTTCTTTCTGTGCATTCAGGACACCAGCCAGACTGAAAGCAGAACCTCTTCATCTCAACTCCACCTCAAGGACACAGACGAGCCCTGCTTGTTCCAGAAGCCTATCCTGGAAGGGCAGTGTGGCCGGGAAGGGGCCACAGCAGGCAGACAGAGGACAGCGTGGCGGGGGGGCGGGCCGGTGGCCCAGGAGATTCACGCTTCCCCGAACCACGCATGACGAGCTTGTTTCAGCCAGAACGTGATCTCTCAGACAGAAGTCTGTCCTCCACCAGGAGAAGGCGGGCGCAGGAGGGCAGGTGTCTTCACCCATTTTGTTCACTCTTCTAACCCTGCATGTAGGTGCTGAAACATCTGGTACATAAAGTAAATAAATTAACTCCTTTCGACTCCTTGGAAAGGGGAAGGCGGCCAGACGGCAGCTGGAGGGTGGACAGGAGAGCTGATGGAGCAGAGCAGGGTCTAGAAAGCACCCTGAGCCTGTTTCCAGCACGACAGAGCAGTGGGGCCTGGGGGCTCGGGCCCGCCCCTCCCAGCACGGGCCGGGGGCGAAGCGCCTGCCTTCCACGAAGACGCCCTCACTGGCGCAGCAGCGGGACCGGCTTGGCTGACAGGATTCTTTGGCAGAAGAACACTGCCGGAGTCACCCCGAGAAATAACCCTCAGGATGTTTCCGGAAGGCCTGCAGAGGTTGAATGGGGGGGGGGGCCTCGCGCCCTCTCCTGGGCCGGAGCCCTCCCAGCCGCCTCGGGCTGCCCCTCAGCCTGCCCCGGGGGCCTCAAGTCCTCCGAGAAGCAGAGAGAAGGTCCTTGGTTCCCCAGAGACTCCTCCCCTTTCAGGACCTGAGTGTGCAGAGCCACTGCGTGGGTCAGGCAGCCTGGGCCGGCCGCTGCATCCAGTGACAAGGGGGAAGACTTTCCCTTGAGCCTAAGCAGATTACCTGGCACATCTAGACCAAGAGTCAGTGCCGCCTTCTAAGGAGGCCTCGCTGCTCCCTGCCAGCGACTCTGAGCCTCATCAGGCTCACACTCTGAGGCCAAAATTTGTCCTCCTCACTTCCCCACCCGGAGAGCCAAGACACAGGACGCAGGCTGGGGACACAGACGCAAAGACGCTGCCGAAGGCTCAGAACTCTCCCTGGCACCTCCGTTGCCACGCAGAGAACGAATTTGCCACGTTTTAACTGTTCAGAGCAGCATTGGCGCTGGGTCAGGAGCCAAGAAGCTTTTTCCCTGAGGACCAGAGAGTGAGTGGTGAGTGCCTTAGCCCTGGGGCCCAATGTGGTCTCTGCAGCAAGTTCTCCGTGGCTGGTTTTTTAAAGTGAGCTCTTTGAAATGTAAAACCCTTTCTCGGCAGGCAGGCTGTGCAAAGACAGCCTGTGGCCACATTTGGCCCATGGGCCATAGTTTGTTGACTGACCCACTGTGCTGGATCAACATACCCAAGACCCAGAGCCGGTAAGACGTAAAGCTGTAAACCAGAGCAAAGCAAAGTCATCGTGTGCGTGGGAAGTGGTGGGGTTGGCAAGACCACACTGGAGCCGCGCCGTGTGCAGCCTTAGGGAAGCTAGTTATTCGCTCTCTGGTTCTCAGCCCATCGGTGAAACTGGGGCGATCAGAGAGCCTCCCTCACAGAGCCGCTGCCAGGAGTGAGACAAGTTGGATGCCAGGCACATAGGAAGCTCACAGTAAGTGTTGGCTCCAGGTCCTGCCAGAAACAAAGGAATCACAACTCTTCAAAGTAGAAACCACTGGAATTCCGAGGTGAAATAGGACGGGCCTAAGGTGATGGTCGAATAGTTTTGCTCAGCCTGAAAAGCCTCTGGTTACAAGAACAGATGGAAATTGTGTGGCTGCTCCTTGGCCTTGAGGCTGCCTCCACCAGACAGGGTTTCCTTTCCAGGGAGAACAACTGGGGGGGCCAGATGGCTTGGAGGAGCAGGCCGTGCGAGCAGCCACAGGACAAGCTGGGGGGTAGACGGCCCCAGGCCTGGAGCTCCTGCTTCCACACACGCCCCGCCCCAGTGGGTGTGGCAGCCGTGCACTCCCCGGCCCACTCCTAGGCAGGCTCTGGTGAAACTCAGGACAGGGAGGGGGTCCTGGGACTCCCTCGGAGCCCCAGGGCCTCTGCACACGGTCAGCAGTCCTCGGAGGCCCACTGTGTGCAAACCGGGAGGGTCTCAGTGGGGACAGGCTCAGGCTTGGCCCTGGAGGGCACGAGGAGAACCGAGGATGCTGCTGGCTCCAGCCTGGGCCAGCAGCGCTTCCTGACCAAAGGACAGAGCCCGGATGTGTCCACCCGCCCTCTTCCAGCAGCAGCTCCTCACAGGGGCGTCACGGCCTGGGGCACCACAAGGCAAGAAGGGGGGCTGGGGTCCACTTGGCTTTAAGAGGACAGTAACCGCAGATCCTGTGGCCTGCCCCCCCATCCAGCCGTTTCCCGGCAGCCACTTAACTGGGGCGAGGCAGGCAGCACCAGCAGGGCTTGCAGGAGCCTCCCTGGCCCCACGCCCAGCCCCTGCCGTCCATGGGAGGGGGTGGCCCTGCCTTCCCCTGTGGGAGGGCATCTGCAGGTGCAGTGAGGACCAAGCCAGGGTGGTTTTGACACCAAGGACAAAATGCCTGCAAGATCCTAACTGGGAGCTCAACCAAGAAGGAAAAAAAAAAAGATCAATTTTTTCCTTCAATAGCCAGAATTTTCCCAAGTCAAAGCTCTGAATGTTCAGAGGCAGGAACGCCATCCCCCTCCAGAGCCCTTTCTTTTCCCCACTCCTTCTGCCCGGTTCCTATCCAAATCCCTGAGGCATCAGCCAGATGGCTTAGGAATTGCTTCTCCCAGAGTAGGTTAGCTCCAAACGGGGTGTTGGAGCTTCAAGAGCCTTTGAGTTCACAGGCCTTTAGGACCTGCCACAGCCCTCTCCAGCCCTTGGCTCTGGGAAGGGAGGCCTGTTTGGACAAGGGACCTCTCCCGAGGCCATCCCCTCAGGCCAAACCAAGTGTCCTGCCCATTTTCAATTACAGGCTCCAGGCTGGCCAGTCCCCATGCCTGACGTTATCAGCCTCTAGGGCCAGAGAGCAAATCTCCAAGGCATGGCATGCTTGGAGCCCCCAGGCAACCCAGCTGAGCAGAAAGTGGCCTAAACTTGAACACTGTTCAGTTGTAAGAAGAAAGGAACTTGGGTACTATCTTAGTTTGCCACAGGGCTGCCGAAGCAAAGTACCAGCAATGGGGTTGACTTTCGTAATGGGAAATTTATTAGGGTAAAAGCTTACAGTTCCGAGGCTGTGAAATGTCCAAATCAAGGCACCACAGAGGTGCTTTCTCACCAAAGTCAGCTGCTGGTGATCCTGGGGTCCTGCCATGTGGGGAAGCAAGATGGTGGCTGATCTCTGCCGAGGCCCCTGCCTGCCCCTCCAGAATCTGCCGGCTCCCAGAGCTCAGCTGTGGGCTTGTCTCTTTCCGGTCTCTTCTCTCAATATCGGCTCCTCCACTTTCTACCTGAGTTCAGCTGTGAGCGATCAGGCATATGGCTCGTCTCTGCAGCCTTGAGCTGCTCAGTGGGCCCAACCTCTTGGGGGTCTCATGCTTGAGCTTTGGCTGCTCGTGATCCTCGAGTCCTCTCTCACACGGCAGAGTCAGGATGGCAGCTTCCTTTCTCTGCGTGTCTGCATCTCCCTCAGTGTCTCAGTCATATCAGACCCAGCAAGAGGGCAGAGACCCAAGCTGGCTCATGCCTCACTCACACAGTCCATTCAAAAGCCCTAAATCAATCTTATCAAGTGATCTAATCAAAGGCCCCTTAACTGAATTTAGTGCAATCAAAGGGTCCCATACCACAGGAATGGGTTAGTTTAAGAACATAATCTTTTTCCAGGATTCACAAAATTCAAACTGTCACAGATGCATATAACAATGTGGATGAACCTTGAAGATACTATGTTGAGTGAAATAAGCCAGACACAAAAGGACAAATATTGTATGAGCTCACTGATATAACTAAATATAATGAGTAAACTTATGGAGTTAAACTATAGAATGTAGGTTATTAGGAGACAGAATGTGTGTTGAGAAGGGGGAGCTGATACTGAATGTATGTAAAATGTTTAAAAGGTTGATTATAAATATGTAGTGATGGACAGAGTTGATGGTAGCACATTATAATGAGTATAATGAACACTGCTGATTTATAAATGTGATTGTGACTGAAAGGGGTAGTCTAGGGAGGCTAATGTTAATTAAAGACAGGTAGAGGATAATCTAGGGTCTGTACAATATAGTGATTTTGGTGGTCAATGAGGATTGTGGTTAATAATACAAATACAAGAACATTTCTCTATTACAAGGTGTTAGTAATATGGTGATACATGGAGAAAATACAACTAATTGCACACATAGACTGCAGTTAACAGTAATATTGTTACACTTTTATAGCAAAGGCAAAGGAGATACTATATCAATGCCAAGGGTCAAAAAAAAAAAAGAATAAGGGATTTAGTTTTATGAGATATGAATATGACCAAGCATTTTTTTTTCATTTTCTTCATCAACAAGGAGACCTTGGTAATGTCATTTAACCAATCTCTACCCATTAAAAAAAGAAAAAAGCATTCTAAACTAAGAAAGGAAGATGCATTTCAGAGGTCATGCCCCAAAGCTTCCTCTCTAACTGCAGACCCAGTTTTGACCAAGGCCAAGACAAAAATAAACATTATTTTGCATTTAAACAACTTACTAATCTTTCAAAGAGTACTGATTAATGAGTAGCAATTAATAAATAATCAATTACAAATTACCAATAATTGCTATCATTTCAAGTTGTTGTTGTTGTTGTTTTCATTTCCTTCTCTCTGCTGTGTCTGTTTTAAACCAACAAATATATATTGACCTTCTTTAGACAAGGTGTGGACTAGGAGCCCTGGGGGCTAACAAGATACACAAAACAAGTATTTGCATTTGAAATATTCAAAGCCGGGCTGGGGTGCAACATGGTATACACAGGAAAAAAGCAACCAAATGCCCCGGGAGTGACATGTGACGATGCCACTGCAGAGTGGAGGCTGCACTGGGCACTCACGGGGCTTGGTTGTCAGTCGCTTGTGGGGTGCTTTCCTCCACGTCAGTGGTTCCCAAGCTTGGAAGTCTGAAAGGCTGATACAAGCTCTATGATGAAAGGGTTCTGTGGCCAAAAACGATCGGGAAACACGCAGGTTTCTTCGCTGCAGAGCATCATGCCGCCTCCAAGGGCAAAGCACCACATGCACAGCGGGTCTGAGCTCTACCCGCGGCAGCCCTGACTCCCGCCACCATGGTGGGCCGACGGGCGTCTCTCCAGACCAGGGGCTCTTACCCTTTTTTTTTTTTACCATTTTATTTTTGTGTACATATTTGCTTAAAATCAGTGAATTTCTAGGCCAGGTTCAGGTCACTGAAGGGCGTTTGTGAGCAGTTTATATTGTCTAGATCCAAGGTATGCTGCAAAAACAGTTTGGAGCAAAATGGGAAATAACATCTTTCTAACGATAGGCTTAGAGATTCTAATCCAGGAAGTCAACACGTTTCCTTCCTCTGGTAGCACGGCTGAGACATACCTGGCTGCTAGGCCACCATTCACAGGAACAGCCAAGAAAGCAGGGTACAGACCGCCGAGAACCAGAGCCGCCAATCCTCCCCGTGTCACAGCACAGGTCTCACAATTCAAATCACCTGTAGTCAAAGGTAAACTGACAAAACCTTTGTAAGACGCATGTGCTGTCAAGAACGGGATCACTGCCGCGGGTAAGCCAGCAGCTCTACGAGCCTGTTTGCTGTTAGTCCACACAGAGCAGCATTAAGTCCAATATATGTTGATCATGGCCAAATAGATTCCTTTCTACTTCTGGGAGTTGGTTAATTTTTCTGGTTACAATATTGAAAGTTGTTAAGTTTTCCTTCATAGTATCTGGTTCTTGATTTTCCGTCTTGAACCTTATGCTCCGCTTCTCTCAGCCGGTGTTGCCTGGCTCCTGAAGGCCCTCCAGGACTCACGGTTACCTCAGCTCCCCTCACGCGGGAGCAGCCGTCTTCACCCTCTTTTGTTCCATGGACCCCTTTGCCAGTCAGTGAAATGAATACGACTGTGATTTACTTATTGCATAGATTCATAAGTGCAGGAAACGCTAGATTTCAGTTAGAGGTTAGAGAAAATAAATGTAAGCCAATTTCTTTCAATTCAGGCTCACGGGCTTCCTCTTCTAGACACGGATCTCACAGGCAAAATTTAGCAAAAGGGCCTTCTCAAGCCTCATCCTGCCCTTGAAGTTTTCCACAAGTCTAGCTCATGCTCTTCTCTGTCCTCAGCTCCCCAAAAGCACTAGTTTTGGTATCAGCCAGTTTACCACCAAACCTTAGCCTGTCCCCTGTCTTTTCTATATTTCTAAATTTCTCTCACACCTCCCACTCAGGGCTGAACATAGAGGAAATGCTCCCCAAGGACGGCTACCGGGGTAAACCGAGTGGTTAAGAGGAGGCAGAGCGGCTCATTAACTGTGTGACCTTGGGAAAGTCACTTAACCTCTCTGGACCTTTCCTCAGCTGCCTCTCACAGGGTTGCAGTGAGCGTCGTTCAGTGGTTGCTAGCTACTTTTTTAGACAGTTTTATTGAGATGTAGTCACATACCTTACAATGCACCAGGAGAAATACCACTAACTGGCCCCACTGAGGAACAAACCCAGGACCTTCTGCGTGTAAAGCAGACGTAACAACCACTACACCACAGAACCAGCTTGCTAGCTGCCTTTATTACTAGTCCTAAAGCGTGTTCACTTAGTCACCAAGCAAAGAAGAGTGGCCAGGGAGAGTCAAATTTCAAGGGCAGGGAAACGGATGTGGCTCAAGAGGTTCAGCGTCCGTCTACCATATGGAGAGACCGGGGTTCGATCCCCGGTACCTCCCGGTAAAAAAAAAAAAAAAATTTCAAGGGCAGCCCACAGCGCTTGTCCCAAACACAAACGGGTATTGTTTATCTCTTCTAAGATCTCCAGGCACTTTTTTTTTTTTTTTTAAGATTTTATTTATTCATTTATCCCCCCCTTGCTGCTTGTGCTCGCTGGGTCAGCCAACCACGCCGTGCGGGCGGGCCTGCCTTCACCAGGAGGCCCTGGGAACCGAACTCCCATATGGCAAACGGGAGCCCCACTGATTGAGCCACAGCCGCTTCCCTCTCCAGGCACTTTTAAAACCTTATCTTATCCCAGATACAAGAGGATAAAGACTATGTTTCTATTATATGAAATACTTGGAATAAACAAATACATAGAGACGGAAAGTAGATACAGGTTGCCAGGGCTTGGTGGTCAGGGGAATGGGGAGCTACTGCTTAATGGTACAAAATTTCTATTTGGGGTGATGAGAAATCTTTGTTACCAGATGGTGGCGATGGTGGCACAGCGCTCTGAAAGTCACCAATCTCGTGGAGTTGTGCACATGAGAGTCGCTAGAATGGGACACGTGTTGTAGAGATGTTACCACTGTAAAAAGAAAAATGACTGCTGACACGCAAATGCTGTATGTGAAACCAATGTCCCTGAAGGAACGTGCAAATGCAGGTACCAGTCCTTGGCAAGAGACAAAAGGATTCTGACAAGTAAAGTGGATACAAACAAATAACAAAACAAAACAGGGGCGCGGATGTGGCTTAGGCCCTGGACATTCGCCTCCCAGGTGGGAGGTCCCGGTTTGGATTCCCAGTGCCTCCTGGAGAAGGCAAGGAGCCATCTGGCGTGGAAGCGGGGAGATAAAGGGGAGATACATTTAAATAAATGAGTAAATAGATAAATAAATAAACCTTATCTCACAGGTGGGGTCACCCCAGGAAGGCTGATGACCTGCCCGAGGTCACTCGCCAGGGTCAGCCACGGGCTGGGAACAGAGCTCGGCCCGCGGTCACCCCTTTGCCCAGTAGCTCCCTTCCTGTGTGGTTTTGGCAAAGATGAACCACTCAGGAGTGACGTAGCAGCTGGAGTGAAGGTCAGGGAAGGGCACCTGGGTCTAGCACGGCCTTGGCGAAGCCTCTTTCCCCTCATCCTCCCACAAGCAGGCTGGTATACCCAGCAGCCTTCCTGTCCCTCTCTAAGCACCTCAAAATTGCAGCATTCCCTGACGTCTTTTCTCCCAGGATATGCCAATGGGGGAAGGGGACGCAGGGAAGAGGGAGAGGGAGAGGGATTGGGCTGGAATGCCAAAGGGAAGGGCTTTCCCACACACAGCAGCTCCTTGGCCTCGGGCCTTTCCGTGCATCCTGCTCTCCCGCCTAGAGGGAGGTGGGCAAGGCTCCTGGAGCCAGACCCTGCCCAAGCCTCCGGGGGCCAGCTGGCGGCGGGCAGTGCAGAGCCACCTGCCCACACCTGTCCTCCGACCCCTCCCCGCCCACCCTCTCGGGTTACTCACAGCTCTTTGCCTTCACAATTACAGTTAGTAACTGACGGAGGATGTGCTGCACTCGGAGTCCCCTAACTACACAGGCTGTCACTGCCCTGGGGCGCTTGCGGCCCAAGCCCCTGGACAGAGCAGCGGGAGGAGTGCGGTGGCCAGTAAGGCCCAGTGGCCCAAGCGTGGGCCTGGCCTCACCCAGGGCTGGGAGAGGTGTGCGAGGAGGTGCCAGCGAACAAGGGCAGCCACCTGGAGCAGGGGCATAGGAGAGTCGGACAGACGCACCGACTCCCCGCCAAGCGGTCAGGCAGGGCTTGAGGAGCTGCGCAGCCAGGCCACAGGGAGGCCGCGGGGGCGCCCAGCAGGGCAGCGCCGCTCCCGCGCCGTCCTCTGGCCAGGTGCTTCCCAGTGTCTCAGCTTGTGCGGCTTTGGGGCTTTCGCTCTTTCTGGCTCGTTATGTAGAGGATATCAAGAGGCCTCCTTCCCTGGGCCTCTGCCCTCTAAGAGTTTACAGAATGAGTCAGAATAGATAAGACGGTTCACAGGGCTGCGCTGGGAGGAATGTGCTGGAAAGCTGCTCTGGAACTAAGTTCTCAAAATTATGCAAGGTAGAACAGTGTCTCAAAACCTCATTCTTAACACTGACGGTCAATAGACTAAGCAGATAATAAAACCTGTTTATTTGCATTTCATATGCATTTAAAGTACCTTATTTAGTCAAATGTAAGGTACTGTCCATATAAGATGCACTTTTATTTTTCTATACCACCAAGAAGAAAACTTTCCATTGATTTTAAGGTGCATTGTGATTTCAGTGATACTGAAGCATCAAAAATATACATCAGAACTGATAAAGTGTTATGCTGAAAGTAATCTCGTGTTCATCAGGTTGTTGCCATAAGCCAGAGAACTGTGGCTTCCCCTTCACTCGGGTCGGAGGTGACGCCTGATTTGTAGCTGAAATCGCTGAAGAAAAACCCAGACAAAGGAAAGAAGGGGAAAGTCGGAATCTCTGCTATCCACAGGGTCACAAGCCGAGGCCCATCTCACCCGCCCCTGCTCCCGGGGAGGAGGCACGGAGCCCTTCCAGGCCTGGCTTTCACCAAAGAAGCACTGCCTGACCCGAGGGCCTGGCTCCACCGGAAGACGAGGCCTGAGCTTGCAGTGGGCAGGCGGCAGCCGTTCAGGAAGACGGGCAGCATGACTGTGCTGCTGCAGAGCTCTCCACACCGTGCGGCTGAGCCGGCAGAGGCATCTGGTCTCGGCTGGAGGCTGCCCCCACACAATCAGGGTGTCGGCAGGGCCAGGCTCCGTCTGAAACCGGGGCCCTGCCTCTCCTAGAATCCGGGGGCGCCCACCTCTCCTAGAACCAGGGGTCCTGCCTCTCCTAGAACTGGGGGCCCTGCCTCTCCTAGAATCGGGGGGGGCCCTGCCTCTCCTAGAACCGGGGGGTCCTGTCTCTCCTAGAACTGGGGGCCCTGCCTCTCCTAGAATCGGGGGGGCCCGCCTCTCCTAGAACTGGGGGCCCTGCCCTGCCTCTTCTGGCTTGCTGGCAACCTGTGTCCCTTGGCCTATCGCTGTGTCCCTCCAACCTGCCTCCTCGTCTTCATGGGCCTCCTTCCTGGCATCCGCCCCTCTGTGTGAGTCTGAGCTCCCCCCCCCGGCAGGCGGCCGGGGGGGGGGGGGGGGGGGCCCCCCCGGGATCCAGCCGGCTGTGGGGGTCTGAGTCCCCCCACCCGGCATCCGTCCGTCTGTGTGAGTCTGAGTCCCCCCCCATGAGCACACCAGGCCCAGCACACGGTCTCGACTGACCGCACCTCCCAGGAAGGGCACGTGCACAAGAACAGGGGCACCAGTCACCCCGACCGTGGGCAGCCGGGCTGGAGAAAGGCTCCTGAGGGCGGAGGGCTCTGGACCCTCTGGCTGGCAGTGAGGCGCCAGAAGGTTTTGAGCTTGGGAGTAATTGATGTGGATCGGCATTTCAGAGGGAAAAAAACAGCATTTCAGGAAGACGAATGGGCACTTCTGTATATGGCGAGCTCAGTGGGAAGAGGCACAAAGTGAAAAGGCCAATGGAAATAAAAACCAATATCTATTGCGTGCATTATTGACAAAAGCAGGGAGTGAAGCAGTGGTGGTAGAGATGATCGACATTAGATGAGGAATTTGAGGTAATAGAAGAAATAGCCATTAAGTGGACAGAGATACAGAAGAGAAGCTGGGGAGAGAAAGGATAGAAAATCAGATTTGGAATCACCTTTGAGGTGAAAGTTGAGGCAAGGGTTTCTTTCTTTTTTTTTTTTTTTAAAGATTTTATTTATTTATTCATTTATCCCCCCCTTGCTGCTTGTGCCCGCTGGGTCAGCTAACCACGCCGCGCGGGCGGGCCTGCCCTCACCAGGAGGCCCCGGGAACCGAACCCGGGGCCTCCCATATGGTAAACGGGAGCCCCACTGATTGAGCCACAGCCGCTTCCTTGGGCAAGGGTTTCTGACTAGGAAAAGAGGAGACTTAGAAAATAGGACCTGTAGGGCCTGGATTTAAAAATTTAATTACAAACTGCTGTAAATGTGCAAAATAGTACAGAGAACTCAGATATACAAATGTCACTCTTTTGATATCTTTGCTTCAGATTACTTTTTACATTTTTTCTAAAGGAAAAAAATTATAGATGCAACTGGAACTATCCCCATTGCTTCTCTCCTTCCCTGAGATGAGCAGTAGCTCAGGTGGCCCTTCTAGATATTTTTATACTCTCCTGACACTTATAGTGTCAAAAATGTGATCTTAGGTGTTTCAAATGGTTAGTGTAGATGATGAAATAATGTACTTTTTTGCAATTTGCTTTTATTTCATTTAATATTTGTATTGTTTTGGAAATGCACCCACAGTGATATACATACATATAAAAGCATACTCACATTCATTTTAATTTCCATGTAGCATTCCACGATGTGACTGTGCCATGATTTGCTTCTCCATTTTTCCAGCGTTAGCTCATAGAACCACACACACAGCCAGGGATAAGGCCCCTTGTGCACTTCTCCACGAGTATATCCCAAAGAGAATCCTGGGTTGCAGGACACACGTTTCCTCAGACACTGCCACATTGTTTTCTAAGTGCACACCTGAGCGCAAGCACCACATTCCCACAGACACCTTATACTGCAGACTTTCCTTTTTTTTTTTTTTTTTTAGGTATTGGGGCCAAGGAGTGACCTGGGACCTCGTAAGTGGGAAACCAGTGCTCAACCGCTGAGCCACGCCCGCTCCCTGAGTTGTATCCTTCGTTTGTTTGTTCTTTGTTTGTCTGTTTTCAGGAGGCACCGGGAACTGAACCCTGGACCTCCCGTGAGGGAAGCAGGCGCTCGACCGCCTGAGCCACAGCTGCTCCTAAGGCTTGTCTTTTAACACTATTTGCAGTACCATTTATTTTATTATTATCAAAATGTTCAAACCTCTACAAAGGTTGAGAGAACAGCGTAACGAAAGCACATATTCCCATTACCGAGACTCAGCGGTCAACAAGAGTTTGCCACACTTGCCTTACCTATGCCTCTTTATTGATCCCTTTTTTCTTTCTTATATTTCTGCTGATCTACTTGAAAGCGAGTCTCAGGTCTCTGGTCATGTCGCCTGCGTGCTCCAGCAGCGTCTGCAGAGCTGTGGTTTCTCTTGCAGGCCTTAAGCCAGGACCACCTGCCAAAATCAACAATCCTTCCTGGGAAGGGGCTGTGGCTCAATCAGTGGGGCTCCCGTTTACCATATGGGAGGCCCCGGGTTCAGTTCCCGGGGCTGCCCGCATGGCGTGGTTAGCTGACCCAGCGAGCACAAGCAGCAAGGGGGGGATAAATGGATAAATAAATAAAAAATCTTTAAAAAAAAAAAAAAAAAAAAAACAATCCTTCCTTCACGGCATCCCATACCCGTGATTCCAGGCCCGCAGCAGTTTTCCCTGGGGCCTCAGCTTTTCTGCTGCACAGCGCAGGTGTTTGCCAGCCTGACACGGCGGCGCTGTCCATCCTGTGAGGTGCCTGTGAGGTACCCACGGCACGGTCGCCACTCTTTCCTCCAGACACACGCAGTGCTCTCCGTACCTGGGGATCCGGAGAAGCCCGTTTTGGGCTGTCCCCGGCAGCTGCTTACAGAGCCTGTGACCTCTCGAGTTGCTCCGACGCTTCTTCAGCAAACAGCCATCGGCGTCCGGGAGCAGCCCAGGTGTAAGACCTCCACAGCCTCCAGGGAGAGAGGGTGCCAGGGAAACCCGGGTACAGGGCAGCTCTGGGGACGGGCTGGGCTTGGTTCCTCTGCCACGTTCTCAGAACGCAGAGCACAGACTTTGCTGGAGAAAAGAAAGGGCTTGAAGACAAATGCTAGGACTTCTCAAATTCGTGTATTCTGTGAAGAGCTTGACTCAGGCAAAAAAAAGGTTCTGTGGCCTTCTCCTTATACTGCTTAACATGGCGAAAGACCCCGAGTCCCTGGGATTAATGGGGAGACTAGAGCAGCTTTGGGTAAGACCCCAGTGAGGTAATGTCTGGTTTTTATTAAACATCCCAGATAGATTACTCACTCTTGCTAGATAAAAGGTACAGACGCTGCGTGTTATCAACACAAATCCCACTGAGAGCAGGCCCTGCTGGGGCCGCAGGGACACGTCATCCTAACAAGGACACACGGCAGCCCCGGGACCCGTGCAGAATCCTCTCACCAGGACCCGGCTGGGGCTGCCCGGGTTCTGGGGCCCAGGAAGATGGCCCTCTCTGTCTCCAGGAGAAGAGCCAGCCTGGCCGGGCTGGGGCAGGCACCGCGTCTTCTGCATCTTCGCTTCGTGCGTGTGGCAGGTCCCCCCCCGGAAGCACTTTCCAGTCGTTTCCGCTGATCTTCACCAGGGCCTTTGGGCGAGCAGGCGACCCTGAGACGCACGTCAGCCACGCGATCAGGCAGGGCCTCCAGAGCCACGCTGGGCACCAAGCTCAAGCTGAGTTTCCTCCGACCATGGAGGGCGCTGGGGAAGTTCTGGACAGGGCCCTGCTCGCCTTACAGCCTGGCGTTGTCAGAGGCTGGAGAGGCTGAGGAAAGAGCCAGGAAATGGCCGTCTGCTCCCTGGGGGTCAGCCAGGCGTTGCTCTTCGTCTCTGCACCATCCCCAGCCCGCTGCCAGCAGCTCTCTTGTCCCACCCAGGGCAGCTGCTTGCAGTGCAAAGGACAAACCAGCTTTTGGAGCACAGCTCACGATTCTGGTCTCAGCAGCAGAGCTTCTGTGCTGCAGAGAGACTAATGCAGCACCAGGGAAATGGAACAATTTCCCCAAGGATCCCGGCTTCCAGCCAACTCTTCCCACACACTCTGACTCCGTGGCAGGGTCCTTGAAATTTCATTTCACAACTTCCTGGCAGATATCAGGGCATTGGATGGTAACTCCGTTAGCTACGGCAGGTCTCCCAAACGGGCCCAAACGTTGCCTGCTCCCCCCACCCCCCATCAGTGCTGCTTGGCTGTGATCTTGGTGGCGAGCTGCGGAGGCAAACAGCCAGGCGGACCCCCCACTTGGCCTTGCCCCTCGTCAGAGCTTGGAGACCTCTCCGCTCACCCTCCTGTGGGCGCCGCTCGGTGGAGGTCTGCTCGCAGAAGCCCCGCGTCACAGGCAAGCTCTGGGGGCTGGGCGTGGGGTGCGCTGACTGCGTCGTCAGGTGGAAAGCACAGGGTGTCTCGCCATGCATCTTTTGGTGTCCCTGGTTCCTCCCCCTAAGGAAATGGGGTCCTGTGGGGTCGCAAGGCTTCAGTCATCAGGGGCTAAATAAACGGAAAAGACGGAGAGCAGCACAGCAGTTCCTGCCGCTACTGAAGTCGGGCAGGAAATACGCGCCTTAATTCTTGTCTCTCCATTATCCACGCCCAGAATTCATGGGCTGGGGCCGTGGGGGAAACAGGAGAGAATCACAGCTACCCGATGTGTTGTACTTCACAGTTTACAACGCTTTGCTTTCGTTTTTTAGGAGGTACTGGGGCTTGAGCCCGGGACCTTGTACAGGAGAAGCAGGTGCCCAGCCCCTGAGCCACACCCGCTCCCTACAGTGCGTTTTTTAAAGAGTTGATCCATTTAAAATGTGCCATTTCTCTCAATCTTCAGGCTGACACTGCCTGGCACACAGTAGACAGCGCTGGTTTCTCTTCCTTCCTCCCAGTGCAGTCAGGGGGAGACGTTACTGCTCCCACCTAAGAGAGACACACTTGCTCCAGCTGAACTCTAGTGCTGGGCCCGAGGCTTGTACACGGCTCCCTGGCTTGCACGTCCAAGTCCCCAGTCCTGGGGTCTCTGCACAACCCCTCGCTCCCCGTTAAGTCCCTCAGAATTAGCCCTGGGGTTCTCCATGGTCCCAGGCTCAGCTCTAAGTCGGTGCGTCTGCTCGACCGAGGCACAAGCTAGGCGCAACGCTCACGCTTACTGGGGCACAGGGTGTTGGCGCAATCTCCCAAAGCTGCTCCTGAGGGGCAGAGCTGGGCAGGCGCCCGGGCGGGCTCTGCCAGCACTGCTCCCACCTCTCCCTCTCGGACATCTGGCAGAAAGTCCCTCGAAGGCTAGCACTGCGCCTCCATCCTCGTTTCCCCAGCCCTGAGCTCGTGCCTGGCATACAGCAGAGGCTCGGGAGCTATTTCCTGACAAATGCACGGCCACCTGTAGGGAGGAGAGCCAGAGGCACGCAGTCCCCAGCGCTCAGACTGGTCAGTTCTTTCTCCCGCTTTGGTCAAGATGTTACACAGCTACAGAACTGGAGTGTTCGGTTCCGACCCAGTCCATCCTCTGGAGACGCGTGGGCAGGAGGTGGTCACCAGCTCTCCCGAAGGCTGCTGCAGAGCTGCTGAGCCCCGTGGGGGGCCGGTCTTTGAAGAGCCAGTGCTGCCGTTCTGTGTCAGGGTCTGGAGCAGGCTCCCCTCGAAAACCGGGAATCTGACCTGCAGCTGAGGTGGAACCCAACGGCGAGGACCTCCCAGAATGTCCGAGTGAATCAGCTGCTCAGATTGGGACAGCTCCAGAGCATGCGCCCACAAAGAACAGCGAGCTGTGAGCTGCGATCTAATGTGAGCCATCTGGCCTGATGAAATGGCCAAGCGCTGAGGACGGGGGCCTGGAAGCTGCCCAGACAGCAAACTTGTCTCCTGTAAGTGACGAGTCAGCTCTGCCCAAAAGCCAAAGCCTTCAAAGAAGCCCTCTGCGTCAGGTCCCCCAGGCCTCTGCAGGAGCACTGGGTGACCGCGGCTCAAGGTTACCCTTGGATTCCAAGTCTAAAATGCCTGGTCCCTGAGCACGAACCTGGGTGAGGCAAACCTGCATTGTACTTTGTGGGGAGCAACAGGGGGCTCCAGAATCATTTCACAGGCAAATGGACGTGCCAGGTCAGCGTGGCAGGAAGCACAGGGCTGTCCAGGGGCTGGCATTTCCCCCAGACTCAGGATAGGTTAGCCTACGTGCTGGTGTCTTCTTCTCAGCCATAGTCACTATTGCCCGTAAAAAAGTGACAAGCGACCAATTACCAGGTCTAATCATCTCCCTGCAGCCTGCCTCCTGGCAGCAGCTTCCAAGGCTCCTGCCAGAACTCTGCCTCACCAGCACCCTGATCCAAAAAGCCCCCACCAGCGAGAAGGCGCCGCCTGCCCGAGCAGCTGCGAGGCTTCCCAACGCCCGGGCAGGGCTCAGCAGCGCAGCCCTGAGGGCCTCGGCCACTGGCCCCCGCAGCCCCCGGCCCGCAGCCCCCGGCCCGTGCCCTGGACGCCACCAGCTCCAAGGCCAGGAGGGAGCCCGCGCCTCACTGCTGGGCGTTCGCGGGCACCACGCCGCGCCGCGCCCTTCCTGGGCCACGAGGAGAGCCCCTCCTGAGGCCACCCAGAGCTCCCCAGGCTCCGCCCAGTGTCCACAGCCCGCGGCCCCAGGGGAAGAGAGGGACCAGGTGCGGTTGCCCGGCTGTTACGAAACCTGAGAAGCACGAGCTCCTGCACAAACAGGACCCCGGCCTCGTGCTCCTCGTGCGGAGGGAGGGCCTCCCGGGAGCCCGGGTGGTTTCACACCGTGTCCGGAGGGTGCTGGGGCCCACCCCGGAAGGAAGGGCCCGGAAGCCAAGAGGGCGCAGCACTGGCTGCTCCCGCCCTGGCCCCTGCGTCTCAGCACGTACACCTGAGACGTCTGCCGGGCACAGAAATCCCACTTGTCGGCAATTCAAGACGAGTGTTGCTTGGAAATGTTGATGGGGGGGTGCCTTCTCCCCGGGCCAGCAGCGAGTATTTCCTGAGCGGGGCTGTGTGCGGGGCAGGCCTGGGGCTGGACGGCAAGGTCAGCGAAGGCCGAAGACTGAGCCCAGGCACCCTGGGCTTGCCAAGGGGCACGGGACGCCTCATCCTTGTACTGGGAACGAGAGCTTTGCACGGTTGACTCTTTTCCTCTCAGAGTGGCGGGCAGGCTGGAGAAGGTGGGCCGGGAAAAAAGCGCAAAGGGGAGAAATGGCGTGAGAGTGATCATGGAGGCAGAGGCTGGGCAAGTGCAGCCACGACTCCCAGCAGCCAGTGTCCCCGGGGGTCTCGGCTCACTCCCCCAGCTGCCCGCCCTCAGTCACCTGGTGCTTGCTGCCAGCGCTCCCTTTACTTAGTCCCTCTGCTGTCCCGGCCAGGACCCGGGGGTGGGAGGGCCTCCCCTTGCCACGTTTCCACTGCACAGCCTCTTCACCCCGACCTCCGCTGCTCCCTAAAGCTCGCCCCTGTGCCTCACTCAGCCCTCCCTGCGTCAGAGAGCCTGGCCATTGGTGGGCCGCCACCCGAGCCTGGTCCTCCACAGGCAGCCCCTCTGTGCGGCTCTTCCTGACTCCCACCCCCAGTTGTCCGCCGTCTCTGCCTTGGCGGAGTAGTCACACGTGCAGAGTGTCCCCTCTCTAGCCCCCACAAAACCAAGTGCGCCTTCGCCCAAGCCACTCACGCTGATTGACCGCTGAACTGAATGGCTGAGGGCATTACTGCTGTGATCAGTCAAGATTCCACAGTCACCCAGGGGTCCCCACCGCTGCTGGGTGGAGGCGCCAGCTGGTTCATTAATTAATGCAAATGCTCCAGGGCATGGTAAAAGCCCAGAACGTTGTTAAATGATAAAAATAACATCTCTCAGCTTAGAAATACCTGGAGCTTTATTCCTAGCCCTTGTGATGCGCGGCCTGCCCTCCCTCCCCAGCAGCCACCCCCACCGGTGCCGTGCCCCTTCCCCACCGCGGTTCCTGCCAGCGTTTGCTAACTGGGCTGATGGCGCGGCTGCCTCCACTCTGCAACAGCTCGCCCTGTCGCGTCTGCGACCTGCGGGTTTTCAGTGGCTCTCCCCCGGGCAGAGAACAGAAGATGCTGCTGTTTTGGGTTGCTCTCCGCCACAATGGGCCATTCTCTGGGCCTCTGGGCGGGGCAGGGCTGCCGAGGTGAGGGGAAATCTGAGCAGTGAAGGGCGCAGGCCAGAGAGCAGTGCCCGAGGAGGGAGGGGGCAGGTCGGGGCGAAGGGCTGACCTTTTCTCCCCAGCTACTCAGGTTTGCATTGCATTTTAATCAGTTTCAGGTGGAGCCTCCCGCGCCCCCTGCCCCTGCCCACTGCCTCTGGTCTCGGGCTGCCTCCCAGAGGACACAGCGCTGAGGGCGGCCTTGCCCGATCCCAAGGCTGAACTGCAGCCTCGTTTCTCTCAACACCCTTTGGGGGAAAAACAGGATTTTTTACCCTCTGGTTTTTTGAGGTGTTCGTACTGTGTGAAACCTGTTCGACCTTAAAGGGATAATTACCTGCCCAGGGTTTGGAAACGTCATCACTTTTGGGGTGGCAAAGGCAGCAGGCAGCCTCCAGCAACTCCGAGCGGTGCCAGGAGCTGCCTGGTGGCAGGGGCGGCACCCAGGGCCGGGCCCCCTGGCCTGGCTTCCTCTAGGGCTTTGCTTCTCAGATTGGTAGCCATCTCTGCCTTTGCCTCCCCAGCCCCACCGTCCCCCCTCGTCCCCACCTTCGAGGCAATCCTCAGGTTCTCTAGGCAGCTCCGGGTGCCCGTCACACGGGGCTGGCCCTGGGCTGCCCCCACAGCACCTTACAGTGTCCTATCTTGTAATTCGTTTACCTTCTGACTCCTCCAAACACCTGGGAGGCAGGAAGTGCTTTGCACCGCTATGAAACCCCAGGGTAGAATCCTGGGCCCTGGACATGGAAGCTTCTCGTGCACAGCTCTGTGCCCACTGTAGCGCACTGGGTAGGGAGCTTGGCAGAAATAGGTGCTCAATACGTATGCATCAGACTGGATCAGAAATTGGGGCCATCAAATCAGATCCAAGGATCTCACACAAGAGGAAGTGTGAGGTGGAGCAAAAGGTAAACGGTCAACCACAGCTCCCCCCGCTAACCTGGGGGCAAGCACCGAACGGGGGACCCTTTCCTTCAAGAAAGGCTGGAGTTTTCTTGGGGTGCTGCCCTTGGGGTGGCCGCCAGCACACCACTGCCCTCTGCTGGACACCAAGCCGGCTGCCCAGAGACCACACTGGGGTCAGGGCATCCGGTTCCTTCCCTCCCTATTCAGGACACAGCCACTGGGCAAACCGGTTTCCCGTTGGCATCTCTTACCAGCATTGTTTTACCCCAGCTGCTTGCACCGAATCCACGAAACCTGGGAAGGTATAAGAGGAACGACGTCTTCTCTGACTCCCGGCTTACAGTAGTTTCAATAAATATTTGATGCATGAATATAAACATAAGGGCACACACTGCCGGCATGCCAGCTGCACTGTGTACTATGGTTATGATATTCAATGTAGTTTCCCACTAAGAGCCACCCCGGGTCCCCGTCTAGAACCCGGTAAGAGCCCACCCGGGTCCCCGTCTAGAACCCGGTAAGAGCCCACCCGGGTCCCCGTCTAGAACCCGGTAAGCGCCCACCCGGGTCCCTGTCTAGAACCCGGTAAGAACCACCCGGGTCCCCCTCTAGAACCCGGTAAGAGCCCACCCGGGTCCCCCTCTAGAACCGGGTAAGAACCACCCCGGGTCCCCGTCTAGAACCCGGT
>JAKSZT010054151.1:91131-130106 GCA_026826555.1 Tolypeutes matacus | reverse complement strand
GAACCCGGTAAGAGCCCACCCGGGTCCCCGTCTAGAACCCGGTAAGAACCCACCCCGGTCCCCCTAGAACCAAGTAAGAACCCACCCAGGTCCCCCTAGAACCAAGTAAGAGCCCACCCAGGTCCCCGTCTAGAACCCGGTAAGAGCCCACCCCGGGTCCCCGTCTAGAACCCGGTAAGCGCCCACCCCGGGTCCCCCTAGAACCAAGTAAGAGCCCACCCAGGTCCCCGTCTAGAACCCGGTAAGAGCCCACCCGGGTCCCCGTCTAGAACCCGGTAAGAGCCCACCCCGGGTCCCCGTCTAGAACCCGGTAAGAACCCACCCCGGGTCCCCCTAGAACCAAGTAAGAGCCCACCCCAGGTCCTCGTCTAGAATCCGTTCAGCACCACCCCTGGCCCTAGTCTAGAAAGGCTTTCACATTTTTTAGAAGACAACTGGGGAAACAAAGAGGTATGAAAAGCTCCAAAGCAGCGGAAAAGAGTTCAGGAACCATCAGTCAATCCTTTTTATCTTGACAATTACAATTTCCTCTTGCCTGACTCTGCAGGCCTTTGGGAAAAGTTAGGGAACTGGAGGCAAGGGGAAGGAACAAGGGACACATGCACTGCAGAACTTTGTAGATTATTAGACTGATCTTTCCCTCACCAGGACACGTTCTCCACCTTCAATTACAGGTATTTATGAACTTGCCTGATCTCTACCCCTGACCTCGTTAGCTGGTAAGCTACTTTGCCCAGCACAATGGTGCCAGGTAAAAGGTTTTCAATAAAAAGTTACTGAATTACTGGCAATCAAATAAAGATGAGTGGGGAAGCAGACATGGCTCAAGCAGCTGGGTTCCCACCTACCACACGGGAGGTCCTAGGTTCGGTTCCCAGTGCCTCCTAAAGAAGACAAGCGGACACGACCGGCTGGAGCAGTGAACTGACAAAAAGGAAGGCACAGTAAGATGACGCAACCAAGAGACATGGTGAGGAAACACAAGGAGAGACACAACAAAAGGAGTGGAGGTGGCTCAAGTGATTAGGCGCCTCCCTCTGCCTCCTAAAAAGAAGACAAGCAAACAATGTGACGGGGAGAAATAGATATATCTTTAAAATATAGATAGATAGATGAGTGGCGAGTAATTTGCCAATAGAAATAATAAGGTAAGTTTAAAGAGAGGTATTATACTTATTGCTTAGAAGTTGCTTAGATTTGCTGAGAAATTCTTCTCATCTTCCAAATTCCAACTCCCTAGCTAGCCCAGGATCTGGCAGGCATTTGGGCATAGGAATTCGAAGCTCAGGGAAGAAGTTTGAAATAAGTGGAAATCCAGGAGTCACACAGCATGAGGGTAATAGTTAAAATGATATCTCTCAGGGAGAACAATAGAGAGTGAAAATCAAAGGACCAAGCCTGGTACCTCGGGAGCCCCATGCTGAAGGACCACTGGCGGCCAGGAGGCCATGACACAGAGAGAGCAGAAAAAGTCAGCAAGGAAGAAGGAAGGGCAAGGAAGACTGGGGTCAAAAAAGCCAAAGACATGGAACGTTCTAAGGTCCCTTAGAACGTTGCCTCCAATGCAACTGAATAATCTAGTCAAGATAGGATTGAGAGGTGTCTGCTTGATTGGGCATTTGAAAGTCACGCCTGGGGGATGGGGCAGGAATTCAGCTGGTGGTGGGAGTGGCAGTGACTGGGAGGCAAGGAACGGAAACAGTCGTGGGGGGCAGCGAATGTACAGGAGAGTACAAAGGCTTTTGGGTTTGGTCGGGCATCCGGGCTCTCCTCCATCGATCCAGATTCTGTATGGCCATGAATTACATTTGAAAACTCAAAACGAATCATACCATTCCTTGCTGGCTTGCCTTTAACTGGACACTCGAGAGCAAAGTCCTGTGCCAATCAAGTATAATTTATTGGGTTAATGGAGTGACTGCCTACTTGTTCTCTCTCACAGTCCCAGCCATCACCCTGGCTGTTTAGTGTAATTTATTTCTTCAGGCTTGGCTTCTTCTTCACCTGTAAAGGAGCATAGCACAAGCTCACAATCCTTTATCCAAAATCCTTGAGGCCACAGGTGTTTGGAATTCACAGCTTGTTGAATTCTAGAAAGGTGACATGGTGCATATGCTGTGAAATACGTAATCCCACAGCAGAGAAGAGGTTCCACCCTGTGGTCAAACACTGAGTGGGCGAATAAAGACTGTGAACAACCTTATGAGGAGCCAGGTCAAGTTTTCCACCAAAGGAGTTAACAAGATACTTCTGTCCGTCAGAGCTTTCCAGATTTTTGGAATTGTGATATGGTTCATGGACTACTCTGGCAGGGCTGTCTTGAGGCTCAGATGAGGCATGTGTGTGAAAATGAAGCAGAAAGGATGGCCACAAAGGGAGCAGAGGCCCTGCTCTTGGCTGGGAATGGAATCTTACTTATTCTGACATGGTGTGTGAGCAATTTATATAGGACATTCTCTGGTAGCATTCCAGGATCCTCCACTGCTGGAAAGGAATGACGTAGTTTAAAGAATGTATCTGAGCTGGGGACAGTTGAATGATCAAGGGCAGTTTCCTTAACTCTGTCCTCATCTTGATTTCCCTCCCTCTTTTGGGGCCAAGCTGGGCTGGGCCAGGCTCCATGATGCTGGAGCTCACAGTGGAAATCACCTCTTTTCTGGCATCCTGCCAGGCTCTAAACTAAGGGAAAGCAGAGAGGAGGTCTGACTTGTTTACTGTGAAGTCTCCAACGCCCAGCAGAGCTCCTGGTGCTTGCCCAGGGTGGGCACTTAATACCTTTTTTTTGCTGATTTAAATGAAATTAGTCTTTTATGTTCCTTGTGACAAAAGGAAAAAACAGCATTCTCTTTGCTTCCATTGTTTTCACCTTTGGAACCCTCCTCCCAGGGGGCCAGGTTGCCTGTCTCTGCTCTGCTCAGCTCTGTTCTTTGTAATTCCTGCATTCTTGATCCTCTACCTCACTCGCGTGTGACTGTAATATGTGTTTGGACAACCTGACTAACTCCAGGAACTACTGCTCCTCAGAAATGGTATAAACTCCAATATCCAAGGCCTGACCACAACTTCAGTTCCTCTGTCCTACAAATCATGCTGACCTTTCAAATTCCCTTGAGACCTGATCTTTTAACCTCTCTCTTTTGACCCAGTTAATGACGGCCTATGTAGCCTGGGTACCACGACTTATCACTTTAACCACTCTCTTGCCAGAATCTTCAATAGCCAGCCCCTTGTCCTTCTGCCTCACACACCCAACTAAGCCCTAACATCTGCCTTTTCATTCCAAGGTCAGGCTTCTGGGTGGGACTGCAGATTGGGGCTGTCCCCAGAGTACAAGCTCTACCTTCAGCTGACACACAGTTTTTCAGTCCCTGGCCTACTTCCTCACTCATTTCTCACAAAGGCTTTTCCAAATCTTCTCCTCAAGGCTCTAAATGTACCCTTGCCCTCCTATCTGAGAAGATGATTGTTTTAGTCTCCTGGCTGGTAAAGCAAATAGCTTACAGGAATCGACTGACTCACAGATTCAGAGGCTGGAAGCCTTGCTTCCTCCTTGGGTTGGTATCTTCTGGTTGACTGTCAATCTTTGGGATTCCTTGGCTCTTCCATCACAGGACAACGCATGTGGTGGCATCTTCTCCGGTCTCTTCTTGGTTCTGGTGACGTCGGCTTCCGGTTGCTCCCCGTGGCTTTTCTCTCAGTGTCCAATTTCCTTTCCTAGGTGGACTTCAGCCATCTTTAAGGCTCACGGCCGTGCAGCCTTAACCTCTGACAGCTTTAAACATCCTATCAACAAATGGGTTCACGTCCACAGGGCCAGGGGCTGGAACCTGAGCACGCTTCAATCCCAACAATGGCCTGGCCTTTTAGATGACAAAGAAAAGGTGCCTTCTCCCCGCGACCCCCAGCCACCTTCGCCTGCCCCGTCCCCCTCGAAGGCGCCGTGGACCTCCTGCTTTCCGCCCGTCTGTGCCGCTCCCCCCCTTCATGCTTCCTCCGGCTTGTTTTCTTCTTTCTCTTGCGTTGTAAATCTCGCCCCCTCTGGTGACTCCTCCCAGGAACGCTGCTCTACCCTGGTCTCCCCTTCTGGTCTCCTTCCTACGTCCTCTTCTGTTGGCTGGGTGCCTGCGAAGGACAGGACAGGGCACTCGTCAGCCCCTCGCGGCCAGCGGGGTCTCCTGTGGCCAAGGTCGCCATGACCTTCCAGTGAGGGCTCTCGCCGTACCCGGGCCCACCTGCCACCGGACCCCACTGCATCTCCAGCCCGCACTGCGCCGCTCCCGCTTCGGCGAAGGAACCCGGCCTTGACCTCACGCTCCCGACCGCAGGGCGGCGGGCGGACGTCGCTCCTCCAGTCCTCCAGGGGGCGCTGCGGGGCCCGCCACCGTCTCCTTGCTCTCGGCCTCTCTGGGCCAGTTCCCAGGGCCCCACGCTCGGGGCCCCGCCCTCCGCGGCAACATCCTTTCTGCCCATTGGGCGAGGGTGGTCGGTGCTGCCCAATGGGGCGAGGCGTTGGTGCGAGGCGGCGCCACCGTCTTTGGGCGTCTGGGACTCCCAGGCCCGGGCCGCGGGAGTCAGGCACTGGGTGGGCCGGTCGCGCCGCCTCGGGTCCCGCGGCCTCGCCTCCGTGTCCACACCGGGCCCACGATGCCGCAGTACCAAACGTGGGAGGAGTTCAGCCGCGCGGCCGAGAAGCTCTACCTCGCGGACCCCATGAAGGTAAGTGGCGGGCGGGGACCCTAGCAGATGCGCGGCGGGCACCCAGGCCCCGCCGAAGCCCACTTGTTCCTGCTGCCTCCTCTCCGTCAGCCTTAAGCCCCTGTCCCAGCGAGGCCCTGAAGCGGGCAAAAGCCAGGGTCATTTCAGGGCTCTAACAGCTCTGCCTTCGGCCTCCCCCGCCTCCAGTGCTGACGTGTCTCCAAGGCCAGGGCTCCTCTCCCTGCAGCTTCGGCCTCCTGATCTTGGTGCTTTCCCCTAATCCTCTAGGCGTGAGATTTCCTGCCTCGTGTATATGAAACGGTGATCACGTTTTTCTGCCACCGCTCGGACATTTTTGAAAGATTCATATTCGGAGGCATCTACATCCTTAGTACAGTACATCTTAATTACTTGGAGATCAGTGGCCGTTTGAGAATACGAGAATGCCTGCGCCCTTTCCTCAGAAAAATACACTTATGTATAAATATTTGCAAACAATTTTCGGGGGGCTCACAGACTCCTGAGATCCTTTCAGGGGCTCCAGAAGAAGTATGAGAAACGGATGCTAAAGGTTAGCTCACTATTAAAGTTAAGAAGTCCAAGTGATAGTTAAAAATTTAGATCTCTTGATTTTTTTCCTTCCTGGAGTTTTTATTTTATTGTCATATCTCAAAATTATTTGAGGCAGCTCCTTGTTAATTAAAAGTATTGCTTCTTTTTAACGTCAGCTTTTTTGAAGAGATGTTAAACTGAAAACCTTAGGCACATTTATATATAATATCTTTGTATTTTCTGTCTGTTGTAACTCAGTTTTCTCCTTTGTGCTCCATACATTCACCACTCACATCAGGCCTTGTGGGAAAACAAAGGTAATATTCAGCCCCAGTGCTCAAGGAGCTGGTGTTATTGGAGAGTATTATTGATACCCTGTGTTGTGCATATATCTCCTTAGAGAAGAAAGGAAATAAAAAAACAGTTAAAAGTCTCAGAAAACTGGTACTCAGGATTTACCATATGAGACTTCCCAATGATCATATCTACAGTGGTTTGCCAGCAAGACATGTTGATATTATGACTACAAATTGTATTGGGCCCATTGAAAGACCTAGATTAGTAAAAAGAAGTGCAAAATGTTCTCAGTTCCATTTCTTTTTTCAAACAATACAATGATATAATAAATGATGAACTGGTTTAGATACTTTTTTTTTTTTTTTTTAAGATTTTATGTATTTATCCCCCTCTTGCTGCTTGTGCTCGCTGGGTCAGCTAACCACCGTGCGGGCGGGCTTGCCTTCACCAGGAGGCCCCGGGAACCGAACCCAGGGCCTCCCATATGGTAAACGGGAGCCCTACTGATTGAGCCATAGCCGCTTCCCTAGATACTTTTTTAAATCGCATATTTCATGACACTGGTGATTTCTGGCTCTTCCCTTGTTCATTGGGCCCTTCGTCTTCATCAAGCAATGTACCATGAGATCCTTACAGGATTCTTGTCCTGAAGTTCCTCACTATACACTAAAAATATTTGAAAAGACAGTAGAGAATACACAAATTCACCACAGAGTGATTCGTTTTAAGGATGTTGTGGTAGGGAAAATGAAAATAAAATGGTAGTTACAGAGCATTGCCATGAACAAAGCATGTTTGGAAAAGGCAGGAGGAGAACCTTTCATCTCTTTACCCAGTCAAAAAAGTCCAGTGGCCTAAAAAGCTGCTGCTTCCTCATTAATAGCCTTCTGTTTTTGTTTGTTTATTTTGGGTTTTTTTGTTTGTTGTTTTTCATTTTTTCATTTTAGGAGAAAACATGGGAGAAAGCAGGTGCTCAACTGTTGAGCTACACTTGCCTCCCGTTCTATTGGGTTTTGATTGATCTTTGATTTGATGAGGAGAACCAGGAATTGATGGTGTTGGGGGGGTATGACAGTGACTTATAGTTTTATTGAGTGTCTTCTATGACAGACATTTTGCATAGATTCTCTTTATTATCAATTACAACAGCGTATTGAGGTAGAAGCTAGTAATGAATAAACTAGCCTGAGATACCTTAAATCATTTGCCTAGACTCCAAGAGATTAAGCTGAAGTTTGAACCCAGGTCTCTGAACCCCCAAGTCCATGATGTTTTTTTACCAGTCCACGCTACCAGAGTTAAAAAAGAAAGAAAATTTTGCCAGAACTCTTTGGAATTTGTTTTCCAAAATTCTCTGCCCCACATTGAACCTGTTGATTAGGTCCATCACCTTTTAACATTTTCTAGTCAAAGATGTTACCAGTGCAGGATTGTTATATAATAACCTCTTTACTGATATCTGCCTTTTTAATCCCTTCTTCACACTCACCAGACTCAGTCCACAGTTGACCTTTTCCAGTCTTTCTCGCTTTGTCTTCCGCCATTTCCACGATCCTCAGCTCTAGTCTCCTGAAACTACAGAATTCATCAGTTCATCATATCTTTGTTCAGACTGCTTCTTCAGCCTTTGTCCTTCTACCCTAATGAAAGGGAAAAAATTCATTTCCAAAGGCCACTTCCCTGAAGCCTTTTTTTCCTTTTCTTTTCTTTTTTTTCCCTCAGTTTAAAATTTCATTTTCTGTAATTTTAAAACTTGGAAACAAGAAATGTTGTAAGGAAGGGAAAAAGTGTGCAGATAATTATATTTAATCATCAGATCTTTTTTTTTTTTTATTTAAAAATTAAGTAATTTATATACCATAAAATGTACCCTTTTAGTTACACAGTTGAGAAGTTTTTAAATTCACAAGATTGTGCAACCATCACCACTATCTAATTCCAGAACATTGCTATCACCCCCCCCCCCCAAAAAAAAAAAAAAACCCACCTCATATCCATTAGCAATCTGTCCCCATGCCATCCTCTCCCCAGCCCCTGGTAACCATAAATCTACTTTTTGTCTCTGGATTTGACTGTTACAGATGTTTCATATACCAGCATACTCTAGACATATTGTGAGTTCATTCCAGACAACCTCAATAAAGTTAATATTGCAATACAGCATGTCACACAAATTTTTTGGTTTCCTGGTACACATAAAGTTATGTTTACACTCCACTGTGGTCTATTAAATGTGTAACAACATATGTCTAAAAAGACAATATATATATCTTAATTAAAAATACTTTATTGCTAACAATGCTAACTATGATTCCGTGAAGCCTCTCTACACATTCCCTTTTTCTAGTCTAAATTACCTGTTTTCTAGCATTTTACCTGTATATGTCTTTATAGGACTTGTATTTCATTCTGGTTTGTGTTTTGGTTGGTTAAATTCAAAGTTCCTAAGAGGGCAAGAACCTTGACTTCTTTTTTCTTTTCTTGGCAGTTGACAAGGTAACGTAGGTGGCACCTAAGTTACGAAATAGACTCCTTAGAGCATCACGTACCTTTTAATTGCTCTCATTTCTAATTAAACTAATTTAACTGAGGACTAAAACTCTACATAGTTATCACACAGTACATTTTTGAGATTCAGTTTCTCTTTGTTTCTGGAGAACTGGATTTTTGTTTTTGTTGTTTTTTTTTTTTTTTTTCTTTTTTACAAACCCTTGTGTCGAGGGAGAACTGGATTTTTGTATATGTAAAACTGAATTTATTAAGTTAATGAATAGGATCAGTTACATGTTCTAAAGATAATTAACCTAGTTATTATGACTTATTTCTACTTAAATGCTTGGTGAGTTTCCTTTCCTCTTCTACTAAAGATGAGCCTCGTAGGGTAGTATGACGTTTTTACGCAATCCCAGGAACGCAAACAGCATAAAGGGAAAAGCTGTGGGTTACAGTTTAATTAGCCCTTTTTATTTGGTTTCCAGAATTGTCTAGAGGCTTCTGATCTACACTGTAACCATTTTTAAATTACGACTTTGTTTTGGATTATAGATACTTAGCAGTTTTTAAAACACCTAGATAAACAAGAGTTATTTATTGCTTAGCCAAAAACTACTTGAATCTATCATTAAAGAAAAAAAACTCCATGAAAGTTGTAAACTTTATTGGGAGATATTTTTCTTTCATAGGAATATGCTAATATCCAAATGATGCCTGGGCTGCCTAACTGTAGAAAACTAAATAGCAAAAAGAATTGTGAAATGTTTCACAACAATGCAGGGTGTTTGTGGGGGGTGACGTGTGGGAGCCCTGCATGATGTTATGCAGGTTTGTTTTGTGAGATCACGATGTTTACTGAATACTTATAGTTTATATATGTTCATGTATGAATGATATACTTCAATAAACTGTTTAAAAATTGAAAAGAAAAAAAGAATTGTGAGCCATGGTACTCAATACAGGAGTTGCTGTGTTGTTTTTTTTTAAGTTGTTGATGGAGACCTCGTTTCAAGACGGAATTCTGCTTTAATGTGGTAAAGCACTGGGTGTGCCTTTATGAGAAAGACATGATCTTGGTGAACACTTGAATCTGAATCACCACTGAGAGCTTGGTCTGGTGAAAAGTGTGAGCTGCGCTGCAACACTGTTTCCTGAAGAATGGATTCAGATGTTTTAATTCACCACCTCTGCTTTCCTTTTTCTGTTTTTTCCTCTGTCATTCCTCTGTGGCTAGGTGTGGTGGTATATATATATTCTTACTGGCAAGAATTGCCAATCCCCCCTTAGAGTCTCATAGACATTCCTGGAATGTGGATATGTTTGGGCATTTTCAGTACATCTCTTGTAAACTGCTTGCCAGTAAAAGCACCAACTTTTTTTTTTTTTTTTGTCTTTGAAACAAGAAATTGTAGCAATAGGAATGAACTAAAATGCTGTTTACTTTCTCATATTCGTAATGATAAGTTTACAGTAAAGGTGCCTTTAGCTGTATTGGCTATTAATTCTAAAGGGATCTTTTTTAGGCACCAGAAGACTATGAGAAATGTCTGCCATCATTGTTTATAAATTTGTATTTTTATTTCAGGCACGTGTGGTTCTCAAATATAGGCATTCTGATGGGAGCCTGTGTATTAAAGTAACAGATGATTTAGTTGTAAGTATACATTTTTATTTGTTGCGTACTTTCAGATTTGAGTTAATCATTTGTTTGAAATTATTTAAATAGAATTTATGCAGATTATCCATTAGGATGCTTATTTTGCATTTCATTCCAAAGTCAGGAGCCTCATTCTTTTTTTTTTTATTGTGGGTAAAAATCAAAATTTTCACAATACATACCAACATTTGCAAAATGATATATAAATATATATGCATGTATGTGCATTTGGGGAGCCTCGTTCTAAAAGCTATTATTTATAAGCCCTTGGAAAATAATTTCACTTGCTTCCTTAGCAGTACATCAACTCTATTTAATAACTGCTCTCTTCAGACCTTGAGCAAGAGGAGCAGAGACCAGACCTGGATGTTAGATGCTGGTGTGTGAGAAGTAAATGATAAAATTTGAACACAAGTTACAGGCTTTAGAGTTGTGTCTTTCTCCTTCCCCAAACTGCTCGTTCTTGTCACTTCCTCACATCCCACTCATTCCTTAACCCTCTGCCATCTGGTTTCCCCATGCAGTATTACGCTGAGACTGCTCTTGGTGAGGTCATCAGCAGCCTCTTAATTTTCAAATCAAGTGTTTTCATCATTTCCTTACTGGGCCTCCCTTGCTGCTTTTGATACAAAAAAAAACAAGTCTCATGGAAATTATTTGGCACCTATGGCTCCATTTTATCTTGCTTTTCTTTTTCTATGTTTCTGTCATGTCATTCTTTTTTGCTAACTATTTCTTTGATATGTTCCCATGAATGCTGATCTCCCCAGGATTTTGTCCTTGTCTTTTCATACCACTTCCTCTTGTCAGGTGTCAAGTCTGTTACTTCTTGTATCCATGTCTAGAACTGCTTTGAAATTTGTATCTTTGGCTCATATTTTTCTTCTCAGTTCCTGACTAGCTTTTGGTTGAGCATCCTTACCTCACATACCCTTTGCAATTAACCTGTCCAGAATGGAAGTTATCATCACTTCTCAAACTGGCTCCTTGTACTGTTTTCTAGTTCAGTTGTACTGTAATGTACCTGGTCAGAAGCTTAGGCTCATGTTTGGGCCCTTCCTTTTCCTCATTCTCATGTCCACTGTTCCTTCATTTGAAAAACTTTGTCTTGATCCCCTGATATGTACCATACACATTGCCAGGCACTTGGAATTACTGATTCAGTCTTCTCCATCTTTTGTTCCTGTTATGTGCTTTCCATCTTCAGTGTTAAGTTTAAGTCTCTGAACTGCAGGGTCTCATCATCACTTGCCTGGACCATTAGAATAGTCTTATAACTGTGTCTCTGCTTCCTGTTCATCCTTTAGTCCATTCTAGACTGCTGCCAGAGTGTTTTCTAGAAATGCAAGTGTGGTTGTTATTCCTCTGCTTAAAAACCTTTAGTGGCTCCTCATCACCCATAGTGTAAATTCCACCCTCACATATCCTTTATTATGCCAAGCTGCTCAGGCTCTGCCTTGAACACTGTGCTTCCTCCTTTGGAGCCCCAGTCCCAGTGGGAGTGCTTGCTTATCTTTCAGAACCTACATTTGTCTTTTCTAATAGACTGTGAGCTTCATGATAACAGTGATATTCTTACAGTATTTCCAGTGCCTAGCACAATGTCTTGACCCAGAGGGTAATCCATAAACATTTTTTTTTTTTTCAAAGATTTTATTTATTTATTCATTTATCCCCCCCTTGCTGCTTGTGCTCACTGGGTCAGCTAACCACGCCGTGCGGGCGGGCCTGCCTTCACCAGGAGGCCCCGGGAACCGAACCCGGGGCCTCCCATATGGTAAACGGGAGCCCTACTGATTGAGCCACAGCCGCTTCCCTATAAACATTTTTTTAATGGATTAATTCTTTTAAAGATTTTGGAGTTTGTGATTTTTTTTTTTTTTTTTTTTTTTAAGATTTATTTTTATCCCTCCCCCCCATGTTTGTGCTCCCTGTCTGCTCTCTGTGTCTGCTCGTTGGGTGCTCATTCTTCTTCTTAGGAGGCACGGGGAACTGAACCCAGGACCTCCCATGTGGAAGGGAGGCGCCCAATAGCTTGAGCCACCTCTGCTCCCTGCTTGTTGTGTCTCTATTGTATTTCCTTGTTGTGTCTCTTGGTTGCATCCTCTTGTTGCATCAGTTTGCCGTGCCAGCCCGTCGCGTCAGCTCACTGTCAGGCTTGTCTTCTTTAGCGGTACCAGGAGCCGAACAGCTGAACCTGGGACCTTCCATGTGGTAGGCAGGCACCCAGCTGCTTGAGCCACATCTGCTTCCCTGGAGTGTGTGATTTTAAAAATTGATTTTTGTCTTTGGTTGTATACAATACTGTATTTGTGTTCAAGGTTCCATTGTGGGGTTAGATGAAGTCCTTTTTTTTTTTTTTTTATTCCCCCACCCACCCCCTGTTGTTTTGGGCTCGCTGTCTGCTCTGTGTGTTCTTCTGTGTCTGCTTGTCTTCTCTTTAGGCGGTACTGGGAACTGATCCTGGAACCTTCTATAGTCAGAGAGGCGCTCCATCTCTTGCGCCACCTCAGCTCCCTGGTCTGTTGCATCTCTTGTCTCTCTTCTGTGTCTTTTTGTTGCTTCATCTAGCTGCGCCAGCCCTCTGCGCAGACCAGTACTCCACATGGGCCAGCTTCCCTTTGCCAGGAGGCCCCAGGAATTGAACCCTGGACCTTCTATATGGTAGATGGGAGCCCAGTGGCTTGAGCCACATCCATTTCCCTGAAGTCATCTTTTAATGATTATCATGTCTTCCAGGAATTGATTGAATTTGGTGAAGGAAATGTAGAGATGTGAAAAGGCAGAGTAAATTAATGTGTTATGTGCTGGACCTAGATTCAGGAGATCTGAAGCCTAGCCTGCTGCTTACTAGCATTTTGGCCTTGGAAGCTTTTTGTATGTCAATTTCCTCATCTGTAAAGTGTCATAGTGATCATCTGCTTACCTTATCGGGCTGTTGAGGCAAGTACATGAAACATCTAGCATGTAGTGTCTGCCATTTCCTCGGTTTCAGTAAATGTTGTATTTTGTTTTTTGTTTTAGGAGGTTCTAGGGATTGAACCTGGGACCTCATATGTGGGAGACAGGCGCTCAACCACTGTTGTACACTTTTTGCACATCCACTCCCAAATGTGTTCTTGAGTCTTGAGCGTTCACACATTAAGAAAAAAAAAAATTGAATGATGATTGTCAGAGAGTGACTAGGGTCAGGGTATATCTGCTCAGGAGAAACTATGTTTCCCTGGATTTCAAAAATAGGGAAGACAAAGTAGAATTGATTGTAATACTGAAGGCTCCAAATGATGGCTCTCTGCCCTGGTAATGACTAAGCAGAGTTAAGAGTCCATGGTAGGCAGTATTGGGAAAAACTTTATTTACATTGCTGATCTGTGACAAGATCTAAAAATGAAAAATATTTTATTTCCTTTCTTAAAATTACTGAGAATTAGTCCATATCTATAAGGAACCAAAGATGCAATCAAACCCATGCCTATATAAATCAACCCCAATAGAATTGTCTGGTAGGTCTTTTAAAGAAAAATTTGTACACTGTTCTTACTAACTCATTTTAATAGCCATAATTCCTTCAGAAACCTCAGTCTTAGGTTTCATTTGTTTTTATCACCATGAGGCTTTGACTTTTTATAATCTCATTTATGCATAATTTTTCTAATCCCATGACTGATGTATGATATTGTCTTTTATGGACCTACAATCTTTTTCTTTCATAAGGTAGTGAGATGGTATGCACATTCTCACAGCACATATACTAAAATCAAATTATGGAGATTAGTATGGCCTCTTTCTCCGAGTACAATTGTGTATAAAAATAAAGTGCTTTAAAGGTTGAATGAATTCAGTTGTGCTTGATGAGATTGAAGTTCAAATTACTTAAATTGATTAATATTATTGCAGATTAATTCCTATTGTTTAAAACTAATGTGAACCTTTAAGATGGGGTAAAGATAAAAAATAACTGGTTCTATATTACAAACAGAAGAAAGGGTCTGCCAGCTTAAATTTGATATTTTGAAGATTCTGCAACAAATGATTTTATGACTAACCATAAGCTACATAATGAAGAAATTGACTTATAGCAAGGAAGAATTTGATTAGCTGATAGGAGCTTTTAACAATCTAGGTTTAAAAATTATAAGCCAAGATTAGATCCTTCTGGTTTAATTTAGGTGTTGACCAGCTGTAAATACGGGATTCTACATTTTTTAAAATTGTCATTATTAAATATTCAGTTTTATAAATAGGGAAAGTATATCCAAGCTTTCTATGCTTTTTCATTATAATTTGATTACTTACGATCAGGGAGAATATACCTAATTCTAAGCCTTGAGTTCTCATCACACCAAACTAGGATTTTACATATTACTTAACTGGTAAGTTTTAAGATGCCTCTGATAAAATTCCTGTAGTTTTTCATCCACAGCAGTGACATTTAAGATGTTATATTTAAGGAATATAATTGCTGGAGGCTTGGAAAGGTGAGTACAGTTTTCTTAGAATAACCTCCAGAGAGAATGGAGCCCAACAGTGGTAGGGAAGACACTGGATTTCCCCCAATGTTTCCTACACTGTCGTTATCTAGTTTTACATAATTAATATGTACTCTTAAATTTCTATCAGTGTTTGGTGTATAGAACAGACCAAGCTCAAGATGTAAAGAAGATTGAAAAATTCCACAGTCAACTGATGCGACTTATGGTAGCCAAGGAATCCCGCAGTGTTGCCATGGAAACGGACTGAATGGTTTGAAATGGAGACTGTTTGTCATGTTCTTAGGAAGTAAATAAATACCTTTTGAATTTGAGGAAGTGTGGAGACAGAAAATGCTTTATGTAACTAAGTGAGCTATTCAAAGCCAGGAGATCATTTTTTGTACTTTGTTTTTCAAATGTTTACTCTAGAAAGCTAGGAATGTAAATGCTTTCAGTTAGAAAGCCTCTATTTATTTTTGGAAATTGAACAAGAAATGTGTCTGTCTTGGAAACTTTTTACAGATTATTGGATGTTAGGCAAAATATATTAATTATTTCTTTGGTAAATTTGTATCAGTAATTTGAAAAAGATATAAGAGAAGCCAATCTTCCTTCAGTTTAGTTCATCTGTTTTTAAAAGAAAATTAAATGCAGCCATTTTACTGGATTGATAATTCTTTTGGAGCATAAAAATTTGTGCTATTGACCAATAAATATATAATATGGTAACTGGAATTAACTATGCATAGTAGTCTATCTAATTAAGTATTGTAGTGTAGTCTCAAGTATATCTAAAGGTAATTATGAACAACAAGTATTCCTTTACCTTAAACTTTCCAGATTTAAGCTATATTTTTGAATGTAAGAGGTTTGTAGTGTCTTTAGGTCACTGAGCTATAACTTATTTGAATCTAGTTTTCAGTGATCAAAAATAACTGTAATTACTTTGAATGCATGAACTGAGTGATGGTCACTAAAATACTTACTACGCATTTCTATAATTTCTCAGAAGGGCTAAGGATTATTTGAACTGTTAAATCTTTGCACACCTCTGTGTCACCCCTGCCCGTTTTCTCTCTATATAACCACGGTGTCAAGCATGACTGTCACAACTGTTACTGTTATGTTTTCCAGTAACCCAGAAGTATGATACTGATATTTATCTTGTATTTGTAACCTGAGTTTTACCACCTAAGTGTAATTTTCACTTGTTGATTCCTCAAGAGTAATGTAGGCACTACATTAAAATATTTTTTGTTTGAAATTTGTCATAAATTTGAGCAACATTTTAGCATGGAAAGTTCCATTGGCCATTATGAATTTTGGAATATTTCAAAAAAGGTCAGCAAATAAAATATTACATGAATATAAATTTTCTATTGACGTTTTTAACTTCTCAAGAATTATTTCATGGCCGGGATGTACTGTATTTAGTCTAAATTTAGCCTAATGCTACTGAAAGTTTAAAAAAAAAAAAAGTTTTTTTGTTTCTCAGTACTTACTAGCTGGGTAAGGTTGTAGCATCAAAAAGTGTAGGATTTGGGGGCTCTATTTTTTCCCCCCAGAATTAGTAGAAGTAGAAATCACTGGGTTTCTTTCATCCTTTTCTTTCTCGTTTATTTCTTCTATTTTTACATCTGTAAAGATGATTTGGAAGAGAGGGCCTGCTCAGTTTGGTGTTTGGGCTCTTTGCGTCTGTTATTCATAGCAGAGTGGTTGAGAGCAGAGGTTCCCAGTCCGCCTGCCTGGGCTGGAATCCTGGCATCTTAGACAAGGTAGTGCTCTAAGCCTCCGTTTTCTCCTCTGAAAATTAGGGTGATAGTAGTATCTTCCTCATAGAGCGGTTAGGAGAATTCAGTGGCATAATCCATTTTAAGCTCTTAAAATGGAAGCTATCATTCAAACTATTGCTGTTATGATTATTACTACTTCAGGGGAAAGGGGCTAAGTAATAATCAACTTTCAAATTCTTTCCATAATTTTAATTGAATGATTAAGAGGTAATGTCTGTCTGTTCTGGTGAGCTATGTCTATTAAATGCCATCTTTGGCAAACATGGAGTGTGTAATCACTGTGGTTACTATGGGGGAAACTGAAATCCTTAAATCTAAAATTTGCTTGTGTCTTACAAAGTAAAATTAATTAGGACTAGTTGTGAAATTATTGAATCTCTTAAAGACCAGATAAAACACCAAATCATAATCTATTCTGAATATCACTATGCTGTATACCTGAGTATTTTCTTCCTTTGGGAAATATTTTTGGACACTGTAATCGCACTTGTATGGGCTTTTTTTGCAAACTGTTTTGTGATTTGTGTGATCAAATGCTGCTGTGACACTAAGGTAAGTCCAGATAAAACCATCATTTGACTGTGAGTCTTGGCTCCGAGTGAGCGGCTTGAATAATCACGTTTTGCTCCTCATGAAGACCTAGGCTCCTCGGTGCACAGAGCCATTGAACACTGCCTTGAGGGGACATGTAGTGTTTATTATGAGATGTCTCCTTCTCCCTGTCGGAGCATCTAGCCTGCCAACTTCTTGTCTTAAAAATAATAAAAAAAACTCAGTCACAGCCCCTCTGATTAGAGGTGTTCGCAGCATCTTATAGTTGGTATCTTCTGTTACTCAGAAAGAGCTAACAATAAGAACCATGTGATTTATAACAGTCTTGAAAATATTCTAAAACTAATTCAAAATGAGTGAAATGTGAGAAAAATCAATTGCCCAAGAATCGTAAGTGGGAGATGTCCTATCTGTTCTCCACCTACCAAACATGAGAAAAAGAAAGCCAAATCCCTACGTAGTTAGATTTGGGTTAGAACCCGGGGCCTCCCATATGGTAAACGGGAGCCCTACTGATTGAGCCACAGCCGCCTCCCTTTCATTCCCCTTTCTTACCTAAAAGCACTTTAGCTGTCTCACTGAATACAGCTGTGAATGCATCAAGCAGCTATTTAAGACTGAAAATAGTAGCAACTGGTTTGGGTAAGACAGGAATGAGCCATTTGTTTTGCTTTGGTGTCCCCAGCTTAAACTCAACACACTGAAAACTGAAAGTGAGTCCTGTGTGCAGATGTTACCAGGAGAAGCCCTCTGTTCTGATTCAAGGAGTGGAAAGGGAACTTCCATCTCTCTCTCCCCTGTGTTCTCTTGTGCTGCAGCCCCTAAGTAATCCTGTGATGATGGCAGTGTCAACTACGGGCAGTGGGAGCCCACAGGAGCCAAAATTCTGAGAGAAGACCCTCTCTGTTTTGGTTCCAAGAGGGTGAGGCCAACCCACGACTTTTTTTCTCCCCATCCTCCCTTTGTATGACCCTGCATGCATCTGCAGTTGTAGAAGCACAGGTTAATTAAAGCCTCAGCCTTCTCTCCAGAGGAGCAAAGGCATAGCTAGAAAGTTCCAGGGAGATTACAGAGAAAGGAACTCAGAAAAGTGATTCCACAGAGCTCTTTATGAACTACTGGGCTCTCCCCCAATCTGCACATGCATGTGCATATGATCCTGCTTAGTGTACTAGCAGTTTTGAGACCTAGACTGAAGATAGACCACCACTCTGATCCCAGACTGGCAACTGGGAGGCATACACATGGGATAGATCCAAATGGCACTGCAAAGATTTTGAAGTCTGAACTGACATTGGAATCAGCCCACTGAAGGCAGTTTGGGACTTGATCCCTCAACTGAAGCAGGTTCACTGCCTGCTCAAAACAAAATCAGCGTTCTCCATAGGATTTAAATAAGACCCAATATTTAATCACATAATATTTAAAACATCAAGGATACAATGTAAGATTACTTAACATTTGAAGAAACAGGAATATCTCAATTCTCATGGGAAAAGAAACAGACACCAGCAATGAGATACCACAGATGTTGGGATTATCTGACAAGGACATTAAAACAGCTATTATAAAAGTGCTCTATCAAGTAATCATGAACAGTCTTGAAACCAATTTTCCAAAGAAACATGATATAAAGAACCAAATGGAAATTTTAGAACTGAAACAATAACCAAAATTTAAAACTCACTGAATGGCCTCTATAGCATATTGGAGGATAGAGGAGTCAGTGGATTTAGGCATAAATCAAAAGAACTGTCCTAATCTGGACAACAGAGAAAAGACCAGGGGAGGGAGCAATGGACACAGCTTCAGAAACCTGTGGGGTGACAACAAAAGTCTAAAACATTTGCGTCACCAGTGCCAGAAGAAGAAGAAATGTGCTGAAAAGATATTTGAAGAAATAATGGCTTTGAATATTCCAGTGAAAAGCATAAAGTACAGATTTAAGAGGCTCCATTAACGCCAAACAAGATAAATACAGACATCATAATGAAACTGCTGAAAACTGCAGGCCATGATCTTGAAAGTAGCCAGAGAACAACATATTACTTCTAGGGGAAAAACAATATGAATGATGGGTTTCTGGTCAGAAACCTTAGAGGCCAGTGAAAATATCCTTCAGGAATGAAAGTGAAATAACGCCATTCTCAGGTGAAGGAAAACGGAATCATTATTAGCAGCAGAGTAGTCTAGAAGAATTTTAAAAGTTCTTCAGACAGAAGGGAAATGAAATCATGAGGAAAATGGAACATTGCAGGAATGAAGGAAGAGCAACAGAAATGGCAATTATCTGGGTAAAAACTCTTGAGTTCTTTAAAAATGTTTGCCCATTGAAATAAAAAGTTAACAACATTGATGCAGTTTTCAGTGTGTACAGATGTATTATGTGATATATCAGTAACAAAGGGGGAGCATAAAGGTTTCTACATGCCACTCAAAGTAGTAAAATATCGATTCTAAGTAGACTGAAAAGCAAAGTATGTATATTCTAAACCCTAGAGCAACTACTAAAAGAACTATGCAAAGAAATATAAGAAACATGGAGATAAAATGTTCATGTTCAACTCAAAAAGGAAAAAAAGGAAAAGGGAAACGAATGAAAAAAAGGAAGCAAATACAAAACAAAAAAATAGATCCAAGGAGGCGGCTGTGGCTCAATCAGTGGGGCTCCCGTTTACCATGTGGGAGGCCCCGGGTTCGGTTTCCGGGGCCTCCTGGTGAGGGCAGGCCCGCCCGCACGGCGTGGTTGGCTGGCCCGGCGAGCACAGGCAGCAGGGGGGGATAAATGAATAAATAAATAAAATCTTTAAAAAAAAATAAAATCTAAATGCAAACATCAATAATTACATCATACGCAAATTGTTTAAGCACACAGATTGTCAAAATGGATTTTTAAAATGTGAGCCAACTTGCTGTGCTCTCTTCAAGGAACTCACTTCAAATATGTTGATACACCTAAGTTGAAAGGAAAAGGGTGTAAGTTCATTGAGGGTGGTGGGCCACACTTGTGGGAGATGTTTGTGTGGGATGTGGTGGGAGGTGTGGGAGGTGGGCAACATGGGAATCCCAGTGGGTTCCGTGTAATATTTTGGGTAATCTAAGCACCTCTTAAAATATATGTATGTATATATATATATATATATATATAACATTTTTGTAAGCAAATACACATATATGCATATATATTTATATATCATTTTGCAAATGTTTGTATGTATTGTGAGAATTCTGATTTTTACCCACAATAAAAATAAATAAATAAATAAAAATAAAAAAAGGAAAAGGGTGGTGGCATAAGCTCCTCCAGGGTGCTGTTCTCCCACAGGATCTTTGAATAACTAGCAGAAACTGACAGAGCTGTCTTCCTCAAAACTCCGTAAAGGGTTGTAGTAACTGAGCAAGTGCCGAATCAAGAAAAACAGATGTGAGCTGACAGTTTCTTTTCAAATGTTTGTTGCCAGTTTCATTTCCTCTCATGAAATGTTTACATCCTTTGCTAATTTCCTTTTTTTTTTTTTTTTAAGATTTATTTATTTACTTTATTCATTTTAACCCCCCCCTTCCCCATTTGCTGTTTTGTGTCCATTCGCTGGGCAATTCTCTGTGTCTGTTTCCTGCCATCTCTTCCCATCCTCCTCCTCCAGTCTTCACCAGGATTTGATCCTGGAGACCTCCGATGTAGGAGAGAGGTGTTCTGCTGCCTGCGCCACCTCAGTTCCTGGTTTTCAGAGCTTTCAAAGCATCTCGTCTTGTCTCTCCCCTGCATCTCTCTCCTGTTAGGTCATCATCTTGCTGCATGGCTCCCGGGGCCTGGCGGCTCACCGGCACACAGAGCCCGGCAGCCCATGCGCCTTCTCTCTCTATATATATATATATTTTATTTTACCGGGAGGTCCTGGGGATTGAACCCAGGTCCCTCCATATGGCAGACGGACGCCCAGCCATTTGAGCCACATCCGCCCCCTGCTAATTTCCTTTTGGGTTGTTTTCTTTAAGGCCTTCTGAGACCTTGGGCAAGGTTACTTAACCTCAGTGCTCAGTTTCCTCATATGTAAAATGGCAATAATAGAAATTAGTATTTACCTCATGGGTTGTTATGAGAAACGAATTTAATTAATACCTGTAAAGCACGTAGAACAGTGTCTGGCATATAGTAATTTCTATGTGTCTATTAAATTTTAAAAAGTGTTTTCTAGATACTCTGAAAATCCTTTGTTAAATGTTGCAAACATTTCCCCCATTCTGTTGCTTATCTTTTATCTTCGTTTGTGATTACTGTGTTAGTTTCCTGTCACTGCTGTAACAAATTACCATATATAGTGCGACTTAGCACATATTTATTCTCTGACAGTTCTGGAGGCCGAAGTTGAAATGAGTCTTAGAAGGTTAAAAATCAAGGTGTCCTCAAGGCTAGTTTGTTATGGAGGCGAGAAGAGAATCTCCTTCCTCACCGTTTCAGCCTTCTGGAGGCTGGCCCCACAATGCATCACCTTTTCTGACCCTGCTTCCATCATCCCTGACCTCTGACTTTATGGCCCTCTTCCAAGGACCCTTTTTTTTTTTTTTTTTTTTTAAAGATTTTATTTATTTATTCATTTATCCCCCCCTTGCTGCTTGTGCCCGCTGGGTCAGCTAACCACGCCGTGCGGGCGGGCTTGCCCTCACCAGGAGGCCCCGGGAACCGAACCCGGGGCCTCCCATATGGTAAACGGGAGCCCCACTGATTGAGCCACAGCCGCTTCCCTTCCAAGGACCCTTGTGATTACACCTGGGCCGCCCAGAGTTACCGATAGAATCTCTCCATGTTGACCACATCTGCAAAGTCCTTTTGCTGTACAAGGTAAAATTCACAGGTTCTAGGAATTGGGACATGGGTTTCTTTGGAAAGTGATTATTGAGCCTGCCACAAATACCTTTTGTGATACAGAAGTTTTAAAAATTTCATATGGGGGGGTCGGATGTGGCTCAACTGGTTGGGCGTCCGTCTCCCATATGGAGGGACCCGGGTTCGATCCCCGGGACCTCCCGGTAAAATAAAAAAAATATATATAGAAGGCACATGGGCTGCCAGGCCCTGTGTGCAGCTGAGCTGTCGGGCCCCGAGAGCCATGCAGCAGGATGATGACATGACAGGAGAGAGACAAGACGAGATGCTCCGAAAGCTCCAGAAGCCAGGAGCTGAGGTGGCGCAGGCAGCAGAACACCTCTCTCCTACATCGGAGGTCTCCAGGATCGAATCCTGGTGAAGACTGGAGGAGGAGGATGATAAGAGATGGCAGGAAACAAACACGGAGAATTGCCCAGCCAAATGGACACAAAACAGCAAATGGGGAAGGGGGGTTTAAAATGGATAAAGTAGGGAAGCGGCTGTGGCTCAATCAGTGGGGCTCCCGTTTACCATATGGGAGGCCCCGGGTTTGGTTCTCGGGGCCTCCTGGTGAAGGCAAGCCCGCCCGCACGGCGTAGTTAGCTGACCCAGCGAGCACAAGCAGCAAGGGGGGGAGAAATGAATAAATAAATAAAATCTTTAAAAAAAAAAAAAAAAAAATGGATAAAGTAAATAAATAAATCTTTAAAAAAAAAAAAAAATTCATATAGGGGATGGATGTGGCTCAAATGGTTGGCGTCCGTCTGCCATATGGAGGGACCTGGGTTCGCTCACCAGGACCTCCCGGTAAAATTAAAAAAAAAAAAATTTCATTTAGTCACTTAAGTTTAGTCCATTCCTTTATGATTTTTTCCTGGCATAAGCCTCCTTGACACACACATACAACCTGGAAATACCTGGGAGTTAAAGCCCCCGAGGCTGTCCTCGACAAATGAGGGGTGGGGGCTGGAACTTCTGTCTGTTTCCTGGATGGGCAGTTCTGAGACTCTCCTGAAGGCCTCAGAAGGCCCCATAGGACCAAGCTTGAAGACATCCTTCTTTATCTTTCCCACCTTCACCTACACCTCCCCAGCCCTTCTATCTTTGGAATCACTTCCCAGATAATTTACTTCCATGCAAGCTTTTGTCCCAGGCCCTGCTTTCAGGGAAAGCTAGATTAAAAGAACAAAAATGGGCTTTTAGAAATAACACAGTACCTGAAATGAACAAAGTGTGGAAAGAAAAAAAGTTGCAGAAATACCTCAGAAAATAAAGCAATAATTAATTATATAAAAGAGGTAGAAAAAAAAAAAGAGAAAAAGGATATGAAAAGCAATCCAAGATTTGGATAATGGAAATTCCAGAAAAAGAAGATGGGAGGAGGAAATCATTGACAAGATTATTTTAGAAATTTTTGCAGAACTAAAGGACACAAATTTCCAGATTGACAGGGTTTTCCTAGTGCTGTGCACGAAGGATAAAAGACCAAATACCAAGGCACTTGGCCAAGGAATTCCAGAACAGTGGGGACAAAGAAGATCCTCCAAGCTCCAAGTTTCCAGAGGAAAAAAGGGGGTTCTTGAAAAGTATCATATCAGAATGACTTTGACTTCTCGATGGCAATACGGGAACCTAGAAGATGATGGAGTAATGCCTCCGAAATTCTGAAGGAAAACGATTTCCATTCTAGAATGTTATGTCCAGCCAAACTTATTTGTGGAAAGCAGTGAATAAAGACATTTTCCAGACATGCTTAGATTTAAGTTTTACTGAGAAAATAAAGAAAAAACCCATAACCTCCGTCCTTGAAACAAGTTTATTTCTTGCTCAAATCATGGGTAGCTTTGGCTCCATAGCCCTCCTCCTCTCTCAGTGTCTTTATTCCAAGGATCCAGGCTGGAAGAATAGAATCTCACAATGCTTCGTAACACTTCTGCTCAGATGTCACGTCATCTTCCTTTGACTCAAGGAAGCTCCATGTCCAAACCTGATGTCAGTGACATGGGGAAGTAGCTCCACATGTAAAGGGCAGGAATGTCCACGCATCGAATCTCTGGGAACTGTAATCTACACTATGTCCAGAAACGCTTATCTCTCCATACCCTTCTTCAAGGAGCCACTCAAGGAAACAAGTGAACCAAGAAAGGAAAAGGTGGATCTTGGCAGCAGGATACTAACATGGGAGAGAGCAGAAAGGGTCCCCAGGATGGTAGCTGTGCACTGCATGGGGCAGCCAGACCAGAGCGGTCCTTAAGAAAATTAAGAGACACTTCCTTAAGAAAATGAAACTGAAGAAAATCTGATGTGGAGGGATTTAGATAACTGATGGAGAGTTTGGTGCTAAATAATGATTGATACATAGAAATCTAAGCAAATAAAATTAATCATAGTTAACTAGCGATTAGCCCTGAATTGTCAACAATCATAAGAAGGAAAACTGAATACTGATAAAACTAAAATTAAGGTAATTCTTTGGGGAACATTTAGGGAGGATGGGAAGCCTACACAGGAAGGTCAGGTGAAGAAAAGAGATGAGCTAATTTCCTTATCTGACGAGTTCTTTAACAAATAATGCCAAAAAATAAGACGGAAAAAAAAAACACCACAGCTTAGGGATATGTAGGTAGATGTCAAAAGAATCAGCTGAAAGAGTTGAAAGTGGCTGCTGATCTTCAAGTGTGGGAATGGGTAAAGGAAGGAGGCTGAAACCTGCTGTTACCTTAAGGACGTAGAGCCATTGACTCTTCCAACAATTGACTCTGATTAAAAACAGTTTTACTAACAGTGTCCTCATCCGCTGCAAAACAAGAACAAAATGATTCTCTTACTCAAATAATGCTGTCAAGCCGCAGCGCCCCCTGCAGACCTGTAGAGGGCTCGGGGGCTCTGTGACCCCTAACTACGCACAGACAGCGTCTTGACGTCCTCGCCGAGACCTTTGTAGGCCTTTGGTCTTCATCTCTGATGCTGCTGGCCGGTGCTCTTGAAATCCTAGGGACAGAGGGCTGTCAGAGCTCAAGAAAAATCAATGTGAAGTCATTTAAAAGAATTTTCAGGGTGGGGTGAATAATAATGTACCCTTCCTCCTTTCTGTGGACAAAGGAAAAACACTCAGAATTCCACCATTTCCATCTTCCCTCTTCATTGGCCTCTTTTTTATAAAATGCGAAATCTATATAAAATTTAAAGTTACTTTCTATTTGTAATGTTTTAGTACATATGATGATTATTTTATTTTGTCATTCCTGATAGCTCCCAACATATATCTTTGGAAACTATCTTGTCCATTTTAAATGGGAAAGTTTCAAGAAATGGGATTCTGCTTAATGTGTGTTTATGGTTTTTTGTTGGTAGGTAGCACCATTGCAAATGGGTGATTGGTAAATATACTTGATTGTAGAAATGATGAGGATACACAGATATGAAACAATCCTATATAACTGGCATTCTTACAAAATGCTCTCTCTTTAGGGCATTTTGTAAATTAGCCCCCACCCCCACCCTTTTAACCTCCTAGTAGATTTATAACCTGTTAATCTTAATCTGTTAAGATTTTGTAATAAGTAGTGGGTGATATGCCCTTTGGAGAATCTGACCATAACAAAGTACACACAGAGTCTAGTGTAAAGTTTAACTTGGCATCTGGTAAAAAAATTCATTGGTAAGTACAGGGAGTGTCCAGAGAGCAGAGGGTCAGAGCAAGAGTCCAGTGGTGAATAAGAATGAAGGAAACAGCAGGCCATTGGAACTGATCTGAAGTTGGGAATTTGGAATTTGGAAAAGTGTAAGACCTGCTTTAGAATACAGAGGAAAAAGAAAGCACTCCTTTTAAGTTAATTTGTATTTGTGTCCAACTAATTCGTGTACATGGTATAAAAAAAAAATCAAAAAGTCTTAGAATGAGGAAACAGTCCACAGTCCCCCATTTCCCCTATCCTGCTTTCAATTCTTTTGGTATTTACCTCTGTATACATAAATAAATATGCCAATAATGCACATTTCTTGATTTGCCAATTTTTAGACATTGCCTGATGATTTTCTCTTACAGTGAAGATTTAAGTATGCTATACCCATCCCCATTCCTCTTACTCCCATTCTGCCAATGGAATAATCATGGCTTTTTGTTATATCAGTAGCATTACATAATTAGGACTATATAAATACTGTCCCCTGGAATCAAGCAGTGTACTGTGATTACATTTTCTTTCTTGAATAACTTTGTTTATCCTGTAGTTAAAAAGGACAAATACTGTATGAATGCGTTACTATGAACCAAATATATTGTGTAATGTTTGATTAAAAAAAAAAAAAATTTATAAGTATCCATTACATTTAATTGAGAAATGTATATATTTATTCATCTGTGTTTACTTTTTAGTTTTTAATTGTTTATATTTTCAATTATTAAATGTACAAAATAAAGTTTAAAAATGTTAAAAAAATAAAAATAAACAGAAAAAAAAACACAACATTATCAAAAAACAAGAACAATATTATCACAAGGGATGGAATACAGAAGCATATATGTACAGTCAGCTGTTTTCTATTAAACTAAACATTAAAGAGATTTGCAAAAATTTTCAGTTTTTTTATGTTTTGGAAAATAATAGTTATTTTTTATTAAAATGTTATCTTTGTTAAAAAAAAATAATAAATATTTTTTTAAAAGATTAATTTTTCCTTTGCTTGTTTCCCAAGTACTCCATCAGATCTGACTAATGTCTATTCATATTATTTTCCAAAAGCTTAACTCTATCATTTAATGTATTAATTCAGTTTATGCCCCTGGACACCCACCGTGCCCCCCCACCCCCCACCCCCCTAATGCCTTTTGTCTGCCTCTTAATCTGGACAGGATGTCATTTAAGCCTCCTGCAGTTGTCACCCTGGAACTCCCTTTGGCTGTTCTCCTGTACTAGATCCTCTGTTTCCCAAATACTATGTTTTCCTCTTTCATATTTTACTCTCGTTTTTCTGAAGCACATCCTCCAGGAATTTCCCAGGAAAGGATACATGAGAAGAAAAATATTGGGAAGCGGCTGTGGCTCAATCAGTAGGGCTCCCGTTTACCATATGGGAGGCCCCGGGTTCGGTTCCCGGGGCCTCCTGGTGAAGGCAAGCCCGCCCGCACGGCGTGGTTAGCTGACCCAGCGAGCACAAGCAGCGAGGGGGGGATAAATGAATAAATGGGTGGAATCTTTTAAAAAAAAGAAAAGTATTTTAGTCCTTGCATATGTACAAATGTCTCGTTTACCCTCACACTTGATCATTTTCCCACAGATATTTGAAGGCTTTGTGTCACTATTTTATGACACCCAGTATTACTGTTGAGCAGTCTGATGCCATTCTGATAACTGGGTCCTTCTGTTGACCTGTTGTTTTTTATTTGTTTTGTTTTTTAATTCTCTCCCTCTCTAGACACTTTTGGGATCTTCTGTTTTTCTGAAATTTCACAATAGCTTGCATTGGGTATGGATTTTCGGTGTACTTTTTCAATCTGAAGATTCCTGTCCTTTGGTTTGGAAAATATTAGATTGTTTAATAATTTTCTGCTCTCTATGTCCTATTTTCTCTCCTATGGAACTCATATTAGCTTGATGACTTTCTGGATTGATTTTTCCCCTTTTTTCTCTCATCATCCATCTCTTTAAATTAATCACCTTGTTTTCAATCCCACTGTAAATAGATTTTACCCTATTTACAAGCTAACAAGCTGGCCTGTTACTGTTTCATGGATGCCGGCAGAAGACACAAGATTTCGGGCTCAGAGACCGTCTTACTGCTCATGGCAAAATCGGGAGCCCAGGTTTCATGTTCATGCTGGCTTGAGAGGGGCAGTGCGGAGTGCCGAGGAGGGCGCTGTGCTCCCGGAGACGGTCCTCGCCTCGTCCCTGAAGGCTTGTGCTGCAGGCACAGCTCAGACGAGGCTGGGGCCTTGTGTTCCTGGCACACCCAGCAAGTGACTCCGGCACCCACCCACTCTCCTGCCTCGGAGGGCCCTGGAACTTGTAAGACAATGCAGGACTCCAAGGCAGGGATCGGCAAACTTTCTGTAAAGAGTCAGATAATATTTTAGACTTTATGGGCAACTCCTCCACTCTGCTGTCGTAGTAGGAAAGCAGCCGCAGACAATATGTGAACAAACAAGTGTGGCTGTCGTGCACCAAAGCTTTATTGACAAAAAAAATATGCTGTGGGTCAGATTTGGTTTGCTGATCCCAGTAAGTCTAAGGGAAGAATTTCCTTGCTCCTAGTTGTAGAAGGGTTTTAGCTGTATCTGTTCTGCCAAATCAGTCACCCAACCTTACATCTTCCAAAAATTGATTGACATCTCTCTTCTGTTATCCTTCCCCTAATTTTTTAAAAATAAAAACAAATTCCTCAATTAAATGTACTGGATACATATAAAAAAAAATTAATCATACAATATGTTACACAATATATTTGGTTCATAGTAACACATTCATACAGTATTTGTCCTTTTGTGTCTGGCTTGCTTCACTCAACATAATGTCCTCCAGGTTCATCCATGTTGCCATATGCTTTACGACTTCATTTCTTCTTACAGCTGCATAATATTCCATCGTGTGAATGGATCTCAGATTGTTTATCCATTCATCAGCTGATTGTTGTTCCAACTTTCGGTGAATAATGCCACTATGAACATTGGTGTGCAGATGTCTGTTCGTGTCACTGCTCTCAGTTCTTCTGGGTATATACCCAGTAGTGGTATTGCAGGGTCACGTGGCAAGTCTATATTCAACTTCTTTAGGAACTGCCAAACAGTCCTCCACAGTGGCTGTACCATCCTGCATTCCCACCAACAGTGAAGAAGTGTTCCTATCTCTCCACATCCTCTCCAACACTTGTAGTTCTCTGTCTTTTTAATAGTGGCCATTCTGATAGGTGTGAAATGATATCTCATTGCAGTTTTGATTTGCATTTCCCTAATCATGAGTGATGTCGAGCATTTCTTCATGTGTTTTTTTGCCATTTGTATTTCTTTGGACAAATGTTTATGCAAGTCTTTTGCCCAAATTTTAATCGGGTTGTTTGTCTTTTTATTGCTGAGTTGTAACATCTCTTTATATATCCTGGATATTAAACCCTTATCAGATATGTGATTTCCAAATATTTTTTTCCATTGAGTTGGCTGCCTTTTCACCCTTTTGACAAAGTCTTGTGAGGTGCAAAAGTGTTTAATTTTGAGGAGGTCCCATTTATCTATTTTTTTCTTTTGTCGCATGTGCTTTGGGTGTGAGGTCCAAGAAACCACCACTTACTACAAGGTCTTGAAGATGTTTCCCTACATTTTCTTCTAGGAGTTTTATGGTCCTGGCTTTTATATTTAGATCTTTGATCCATTTTGAGTTGATTCTTGTATAGGGGGTGAGATAGGGGTCCTCTTTCTTTCTTTTGGTTATAGATATCCAGTTCTCCTAACACCATTTGTTGAAGAGACTGTTTTTTCCCATCAGCGTGGACTTGGTAGATTTGTCAAAAACCAGTTGACTGTGTAGGTGAGGGTATATTTCTGGGTTCTCAATTCTATTCCACTGATCGATGTGTCTATCTTTGTGCCAGTACCATGCTGTTTTTTTTTTGTTTTTTTTTTTTTTTAAAGATTTTATTTATTTATTCATTCATCCCCCCCTTGCTGCTTGTGCTCGCTGGGTCAGCCAACCACACCGTGCGGGCGGGCCCGCCCCCACCAGGAAGTCCCGGGAACCGAACCCGGGGCCTCCCACATGGCAAACGGGAGCCCCACTGATTGAGCCACAGCCGCCTCCCAGTACCATGCTGTTTTGACCACTGTAGCTTTGTAATAGGTTTCAAGTTCAGGCAGTGAAATTCCTCCCACATTGCTCTTCTTTTTTAGAATGCTTTTGGCTATTCGGGTGCACTTACCCTTCCAAATGAATTTGGTAATTGCCTTCTCTAACTCTGTAAAGTAAGCTGTTGGGATTTTGATTGGTATTGCATTGAATCTATAAATCAGTTTGGGCAAGATTGACATCTTCAAGATATTTATTCTTCCAATCCATGGACATGGAATGTCTTTCCATTTTTTAGGTCTTTTTTAACTTCTTTCAGCATTGTTTTGTAGTTTTCTGCATATAGGTCCTGTATTTCTTTGGTTAAATTAATTCCTAGGTAGTTGAGTCTTTTTATTGCTATTGAAAATGGAATTTGCCTCCTGATTTCCTCCTCAGGTTGTTCAGTACTAGTGTACAAAAACATTACTGATTTTTGCATGTTGGTCTTGTATCCTGCCACTTTGCTCAAGTAGCTTTGTCGTGGATACCAGCGGGCGCCAAGTCCCCCGAGAGCCAGGCTCTCCCCACCTCCAGCTGCACCCCAGCTCCCGGGTAGTCTCGGTGTCAGGGCCGAGGAGCCCGAAGCCGCTCTGCTCCCCCTGCGGCTCTGCAAGGGCGGGCGGCTGCGGGGATGGAGAGTGTGCGCTATGCTGGTCGCGGCCCAGAGGCCCCTCCTCGGGGCCTGCCAGGCCGGCCAGGCCGGGGGACCCCGCACCTGTGAGAGCCGCGAGAGTAGGGACCCCGGGAGGGTCTGGCCGGTCTCAGCGGTCGTCACAGAGGGAGCAGGAGGGGTCCGGGCCGGCGAAGCCCAGAGGTGGCGTGAGGTCGAGGTCTGGGAGGGGGCATGGGGCAGGGGTCTGGGGGGTGCAGGGAGTGTCGAGAACTCCTGTTGTGCCGTACCCAGTTAGCAGAGCAGTGCATCTGCTTGTAATGCTTTATAAGTTTTTCCTGAGTCATTTGAGTGTAAATTTCAGACTTGACACGCCTTAAGTACTTCCGTGTGTTTCCTAAAATCAAGGATATTCACTTAGAAAATAATTTAATCCTCAAAATCAGGGTATTTAACATTGATAAATACCACTAATCAGACCTTATTCAAACTTCCCCAATTGTTCCAGTAATATTCTTTACAGAAATTTTTCTCTGGATCCAGGATCCAGACTAGAATAGAACATTGGAATTAGTTTTCATAACGCCTTAGTGTCCTTTAATCACGAACAGCTTCTCAGCCTCTCCTTGTTTTTCATGACATTGACATTTTTGAAGCATACAGGCCAGGCATTTGTAGAATGTTACTTAACTTGGGATCTAATCCTCCCTCATGATTAGGCTCATATGGTACATTTTTGGCATAAAGAATATTGTTTCCTTCCCAGTGAAGCAGGAGACACTCATCCACAATTTTATCCAGAATTGTCCCACACACACATTATTTTTCACTCTACCTGATGTACCTGGAAACGCTCCAGAAGTTTATAGAGGCAGCCTTTGTTCTGAATTTTAAAAATATGATTTATTCTAGAGATCACATTATTAAATACTTCAAAGACTTTGGCCAAAAGCAGTGAAAAATCTCCCTATCTAAATTTGCCCTGGTGAGTTGGCCTTTGAGACTTATTTATTGATTGACTGCCCTTTTGGGGATTGTACTTTGAAATGTCTTGCACTATCTTATGTTTGATGTCCTCACGCTGGGGGAATGATCTACCCGAGGAGGAGGATAGCAGGCCTCAGGAGTGATGAGAGCTGCTGCCAGCCCACTGCAGTTGTTGTTTGTTTTTTTAATAACAACTTTACTGAGATTCACAGAACTATAAAATTTGCTCCTTTAAAGTGTACAATTTCGTGGGTTTTAGTATATTCCAGCGTTATGCAGCCATCACCAGTATCTAATTTTAGAATATTTTCATCATCACTGCGATTTTAAGAGTGACAAATTTGAATCCTTGGGTGGGGTGGCCAGAGACAGAACTTCTGTTTAAATTATTGGGGGGTCGGGGGGTGGGGAGTGGATCTCACAGATTGCAAATTTTGAAGAAGTGGAGATTCCAGCGACCACAGGGCTTTTGTAGGGGGAGCGTGGAGCTAAAGGACAGAAGGGGCCGCGCCGGCGCCCAGGCGGGAACGGGTGGGGCGAGTTCGCGTGGCAGCCCCAGCCTCACCTGCGATGCAGAGTTCTGGGCCCAGAAAGGGCGCGGGGTTCGAGAGCCCGGGGAGCACGACCCAGACGCCCAGGCGGTCCCGGCCCAGCGCCGCGCTCGGCCTCCTGAGGCGGGGGGCCAGCAGCCGCCCCCGGGAGCACCGGAACGGGGGTCGGCCTTTGAGGTGAGAGCCGGGGAGCCGCGATGAAAGGACGGGCTGTGGGGGCGCCGCGTGGCGCCCACCGGCCCACTCCCAGCTCCACCAGTGCTTCTCAGACTGGTGAAAGGCAAATTTGTTTGTTTTTAAATTTCCCAATCTGCTACGGGCCCATTCGTTTGTGAAATGCAATAATAAGGAATTGCCAGGAAAATGAAGTTAAAAAGACCCACGAGATGCAGGCTGGAGTTTATGCTTTGTTTTCAGTCTCCAGCGGCGCCACGCGGGCGGGGGGCCGCACCCGAGTGGCCGTTTTCCGAGGCGGAGGTGGGGCCTTGGGAGGTTACACAACTTTCCCCGGGTCGCCCGGGTCAACACCGGCGGGAACGCCCCGCTCCAAGGCCGCGGGCGCTGGGCGGGTCACTGGCGGCGGCCCGAGCCTGCGGCCGCGCGGGTCGCAAACGTGCCGAGGAGGAGCCGGGGAGCCGGAGGGACCGCGCGCGCCCGCCGCCGCTGCCGGAGCCGCTCGACAGTAAGCTCTGGGCGCGGCCCCCGGGACCCGGGCCGGCCGGGACCGCGCTCCCAGGACCCAGATGCAGACCGGAGCCGCGCTGCTGGGGCTCCGCGCGGCGGGACCCGGGGTGGGCGGCCCGACGGGGGTCGTGGCCGCGCCGTCCGGCAGGTTTCACATCAGGCCACCCCCAGCGCTGTTGGGAGCTGTTCCCTGGCCTCCACCACGGCACCCCCCGACGCCAGAGGCCTCGCAGGTCAAGCCCCGCGCGCCGCCCCCGGGCCAGGGGTGCGCGCCGGCCCCGGGAAGGCCGCTCCGCCGCGCGGGGACCGATTCCGGGAGCGCTGCTTTCGCCCAGGCGCAGATTGGCCCGGAGGCTGCGCTTGGGGCGAGCCCCTGCGGGGCCTGGGGAGGGCTACAGCTAAGCTGTGTTCCCAACTGGGATTTCTTTTTCTTGAGGCTGACTAGCCCCTTGGCCCTTCCCCGCCATTGTATAAACTTACAGGCCCCTGGCGCCTGGGTCCGCGGACACCCCTTCCTCTTTGCGCGGGGCAGGTGGGGACCCCTGCATTGGAAGGTGCAGGGCCTGTGCCAGGATTTGTGGCTGTCGCGGAAAGCCGTGGAGGACGCTGAGGTTTATGCCACTCTGTGCCGCCGCGCAGCCTTCTCTGAGTTCAGCGTAATTTAAAATAAACCTTTTCAGGTAGTCGCACAGCTCCTGAGAGTAGCGGTGTTTTCGGGTTGCTTTCGGCGGGGAGTCAGGGCTTGGGGACGGTGTGGGAACCCCTTCACCGCCCCACGGGTCCGACTTAAGGGCAGACAGGCTTTCTTCCCCAGGTTTCCACAGTGGGAGCGGCGCGGCGACCTCCGTGTTCCCGAGTGGGCTCGACGATCTCGCCCGGGCACGCTCTGCCGCGCCCTGGGGCTGCGGCAGTCGTGGGGTGTTTGTCGGGGAAGGATGGGCGATATGCAGATTTGTAAAGTGTAAAGTATGTTAGAAGATGATGTGTACTATGGGGAAAAATAAAGCCTGGGAGACGGAAGGGGAGTGTGGGGTGAGAGAAGGTCTCCCTGAGAAGGCGGCCTGAGTGGGCCTGACGGGAGGGGGCCACGGTGCCATCTGGGGAATAGGGCGAGTGCAAAGGTCCTGCGGCAGGAGCGAGCCTTATGCCTGAGTTTGCGGAGTGTGGGCCAAGCTGCCCAAGAGGGTGTCCTTTGGTCTGAGCAAAGGACTGGATAAACAGAACTGGCCTGAGAGCCAGAGCGCCCGAGCTCTGCTGCCTACCCCCAACCCCCACCCCCTAATTCTAGGGAAGGATCTTTCATGGAAAACAACTGCTCAGCCAGGCAGCCAGAGCCCACCTCGACTCCTCACACTGCCTGCCTCTAGCTGGGCGCTACGCCCACTTGCTGGCAGACGGGCTGGCGGGGCCCCCCTGAACCCCCACGTAGGAGGCCCCCGAGCTCAGACTTGCTCGCTGCTCGCCTCCCGGCCCAGGCCTGTGAGGGGCCTCCCAGAGTGCAATTCTGGATGCTTGAGATGAAAGACTCAAAGGCAGGCGAGGGCAGGGAGGCTGAGCCGGTGGCTGCTGGAGAACCTGGGCTGGGGGCCCAGTGTGTGGAAAGCGCAGGCCTAGAGCAAGTAGGACAAAGGCCCAGTGCTTTCTCGTTTATAAAGTGAGCCTGGTGCCAGCCCCGCTCTCCTGGTACGCGCTCTTTGAGGAAGTTTCCAGACCGTGGAGTACCCTGCTGAGGGGAGGGCAGGGGGTGCAGGGCGCCCGGAGGCGGGAGGAAATCTGATCGGGCCGGGCTGGCTCCCTCCTGGCCTGGAACAGGAGCCTTTCCCTGCGCAGAGAATTCCGCGAAGGCAGTGAACCGTGGCCCGCCCGGACTTCCTCTGGCAACTCAGAACCAGAGGAAAACGCTTCAGCTCTTACTTAGGGGGCAGAAGAGAGGTGGAACAGAACAGACGAAACTGCCCGGGGCATGAGTGCGGGGTACGGGGACCCTGTGCCCGCTCCCCAGAAGCCCACACGGCCTGGGACTGCACAGAAGGCTGCGTAAAGGAGCGCGGGGTGGGCCCAGCTCAAGGCGTTGAAGAACTGGAAGTCGGCCCCCCAGAGGTGCTCAGAGGTTGGCTGTGGAACCAACGGGACCCCCTTCACCATCCAGATCCCCCCACTCAGAGCCCAGAGCCTGTCCTTACTCCTCCACACCCCTTTGTTTTCGCCTGAAAATGGCATTTCCCCCTTGCCTGGGCCTCCAGGCTGCGGACAGGCTGGGCCTGAGCTGGGCTGAGAGCGCCGAGGCCGGAGGGGTCTCCTGAGGGCAGGCAGTGGCCGCCGCCGCAGCGACTGTGGCTGGGTTTGTCGGGAGGCCCTCGGGAGCCCCAGGGTCGGCGGCTGCGGACGGGACGTTTGCCTCAGTGGCCTGGCCCTGGCGTGGGGGGCTGCCCGTTGTCTCCCCGGCCTCCCTGCGCCCCCAGGCCTGCGAGGAGCCTGCGGCAGACAAAGGCGGACAAACGGCACATCCGAGGAAGGACGTTCCTCCGGCAGCAGAGCTGGCTGCGGCCTCCGGCCAGGCCTTTGCCCTTGAGAGCGCGAGGGCGGTCAGCTGTCCAGAGCACGCTTCGGCCAAGGCCACGTTAGCTGGCGCCTTCCCGAGGCCCTAGGGGCCTTGTCCCCTGGGAGGGGTCTCTGAGGGCGGCTGGTGGCTCCGCCCTGTCTGGATTCAGCAAGCCCCTGACTGAACCCCGTCTTTGCAGATCCCAAAACCTGGCGCTTGCACCTGGGGCCCTGGCTCCTCTCCGTGCCGCCTCCGCAGCCCTGTCCTGCGTCTCTGCCCTGGAGGCTGAGAAGTGGGCGCCCCGCACTCCTCGAGAAGTCAGCCGTGCTTCCCGTGGTTCTAGGGCTATGAACAATCTCAGATGCTGTCACTCGGAGTTTTTAATTCATCCATCCAGTCATTCCACAGACATGTGCAGGGCATCCATCAGCGCCAGGCACTGGGGACAGAGGGGCACAAGAGCCGCCCTGAGCTCCCCGCAAGGAGCGGCCTGCCATCCCGGAAGCCAGCACGCAGACGCGTGACAGACGGGCAGGCGGGAAGCTGTTGAGGGCTTTAACCGGGCCGTGTGTTTGCACTTCAGCGTGGTGGAGGGGCGGAGCTGGTGTGGGTGGGCTGGAGGGAGACCCCCAGGCTGGACAGGCTGCGGATTGGACGTGGGATCAAAGGGAAGGGTGTCAGGACACCGGGGCTTGCGTGGCGCTGAGGGGCAGTGCCGTCGGCCGTGAGGGTGCCGTTTCAGACGCCCTGAGGCTGGAGGGGCCACTGGCCACCGGGCGCCCGTGGGCTTCCAGCGCCAAGAGTCGGACCACAGCTCTCGAGCTTGCTGAAGTGCACTCACAAGGAAGACTAGGCCCCCGTATGGTTTTTGCATTTTTTATTTTTTATTTTTTATTTTTTATTTTTTATTTTTTTTATTTTTTATTTTTTTAAAGATTTTATTTATTTATTCATTTATCCCCCCCTTGCTGCTTGTGCTCGCTGGGTCAGCCAACCATTGCATTTTTTAAAAAGTATAATTATTTTGTTTCTGAGTAGAGAAGACACGGCTTTGGTGAAAGATTACCTTTTCAAAGTACGGGAGCATATTCCATGAAATTGCTCCCACCCCGCGCCCTCCCTCCGTCCCTGCCTGCTGCCGTGCCCGGTGTGTTGGGGGGCTTCCAGAGGCCGTCCACAAGCATGGACGGGTGTGTGCTTGTGCTCGGGCCACACGGGTGCTGCTGGCCCACCTGCCCGCGCCACTGTCCGTCTTGGACGTGTGGCCACATCAGCGCATACAGCTCCCCCCCCCCTTTTTTTTTGCCTTCTGCATAGTATTCCATTATATGGATATGACAACTTATTTCACCAGTCCCCAGTTGATGGACATGCAGGTTGTTTCCAATCTTCTGCTTGTTCCAAAAAAAAAGCTGCAGTGAACAGTCTTGTACATACGCCATTTTACACAGGTGCAAACGTAGTATATTTGGGGGGTAAATTCCTAGACCTAGAAATGCCAGGTCAAAGACTGGATTTTATATTTTGACAGGTATTACAAAATAGCTTTACACCTAGATTTTTATTTAAAGGGGAGGACTTCATACTCAGCCAAGTGGGATGACACCTCACAATGGCGTCATCCTTCACAGCGCCTTTTCGAGGTGCCACCTGGAGCCTAGTGTGTGCCCTCTGAGAACATACCTTTTATCTGACTGAGGCAACAGGAAAATGTTTGTTCATAATATAAATGGGAAATTCATTAGTTTGGGGAGGCTGTCCATTGGGATTTGATATATTTTCTTTTCTCCCTGACTTTCTTAACCCATTAGGTTTATGTTAGACTTTCTGGAATAGAGAACCCAAAAAGACAGTGGCTTAAACAGGTATGTAGTGCTGGGCTAGTCCGGAGGCTCGGCTCTGTGGTCAGCAGGAATCCAAGCTCCTTCCATCTTTCTCCATCATTATCCTAGCATTGGCTTCCATCCTCAAGATCACTTCATGGTCCAAAATGGCTGCGGGAGTCCAGGCATCATGTCCATGTTCCAGTAAGCACAAAGGGGGAAGGAAAAGGGCAAAAAGGTCATGCTTCCCAGCTGAGCCAGGGCCCTGTACATGCCTTCCTGTGAGTTACACACACACCCACAAGATGCCCACGTACCTCTGGGCAGGTTGTACACTGCACAACCTTAGATGATGCCATTTACACCAATGCCATAGCTTCGCTTTTTTTAGAAGGTACTGGGAATTGAACTCAGGACCTCATACATGGGAAGCAGGTGCTCAACCCTTGAGCAACATCTGCTCCCCAGTGAGAGCTGGGTTTTTTGTTTGTTTTGTGTTTAGGAGGTGCCGGGGGGATTGAACCCAGCACCTCGTACCTGGGAAGCAGGTGCTCAGCCACTCGAGCTACATCCCCTCCCTTGGATTTGCATTCCATCACCCGTTCTTTCTGGCAGATGGTAGTACGTGTCTTATAACAAAGTCAGTATATTAGGCGAATTTTTTTTTTTTGACAGAGGGAGTGCCCTGAGGAATGAGTGTCTTTTCCTAATTCACACAGAGATAATGCCCCAAATAGACATCAGCTCTTTTCCAAAACTCACCACACTGTCACACTGGGCTGTAGGGAGCCGGGAAATCCGGGGCTTAGCTGGGCCGTTTCACTGAAAGGGAGCGGGGCCACACGGCCGCAGGCTGCCGCCCTGCCCCATCACCGCCGCCTCAGGGCAGGTGGGCGCAGTGCTGTGTTCTGGGTAAGGTCCTGTCCGACCGCCTGCGCAGAGAGCCTCGCACCCCCAGGCATCCTTCCTCATCTCACTGTCCTGGGCATAGAGTTTGAATTGCAAGGGTCCTTGAATTCACGGTTTCTAAGTTAAAAGCCTTTATCAGCTTCGTCGGTCTGCTTTCCTAGACTGCGCAAAGCAGATACGGTGAAACGGTCTGACTTTAAACGTTGGGAATTCATTTGCTTATAGTTTGAGGCCCTGAGAGTGTTGAATGAAGGCACTGTCAAGGCTTCCCAAAGCCAGCTGCTGGCGATCCTGGGCTCCTCTGCCTCATGGCAAGGCCCATGGTGGCCTCTGCTGGTCTCTCCCTTCCCCCTGGCTCTCGCTGCTTCCGTGGCCTTCTCTCGTCTCTATTCATCCCGTTTATAAAGGACGCTGGTAAGAGGATTAAGACCCATTCTGAATGCAGTGGGCCGTAGCTTAACTCTTCAGAAGACCCTGTTTACAGTAGGTCCACATCCACAGAAATGGATTAGATTTAAGAACATGCTTTTCTGGGTACATACAGCTTCAAGCCACCACAGCCTCCCCTTCAGCTAGTACAGAAATAAATGAAAGTACTGCACTCTGGAATTTATAGTTGTCACCTCTTACCAAAGGAGATTCTTGTGGTTCTTTGCCTACACTACACACTTTCTTTCTTACATGGCTCTGCCCATGCTTTCTTTTCTGCCTGGATTGTTCCCACCCCACTATTATGTACTGCCTGGTAAACTCCTATTCATCCTTTAAAACCCTGCTCAGTGACCCATCCTCCACGAAACTTTTGTGGAACACTTAACTACCCCTACTTTTGCACACTTCTCTTCTTTGTACATATATTATTATATCTGTCACTAAAAGGGTGTTTATTTGTTAACATGTTTGTCTGTTCTACTAGAGTGTGAGCTCCTAAAGGTACAGTCGGTGTGGTCCAAAAGTGTATTTACACTTACTTTTCCAAGGCACCAATCCAAATCTCTTATTTACTTTTAAAAACAAAAGACTTCTTGGTACTTGATAGATGGAATCAAATTACAGAAAAGGAACTCATTTGCACTTTTAATATCGTTCTTAAAATGAATCATATATTTTAAAACTTGTATTTTTGCCCCAAGTGTAACAGAAATATTAAATTCAATTAAATTTTTAGACTGATTTACCTTTTGAACAGTGTCAGAGAACAAAGCACCTATTTTATTTGGCCTCCTATATTTAAAATTTTCCTTTTAAGTCAGGCCCAGAAAGACAAAGTAAAAGTAAAATAATAAATTGCTCTACTTACGTCATTTGTCACTTGCAAATGTTTTATGTTTAGTCAGTCTTTTAAGGGTCAAGGGCAGCACTTGAGCCCATTCCTGATTTTTTCCAGGTTTCATAAGTGCTCACATTTTAACTTCAGTATAGAATTTCAGGCATTAAAATATGTACGGCCCCACTTCTCATCGTAGAAGTAATTATTTCTCACTAGGTTTCCCTCTAAGCTCAGCATATAAAAAAAAACCAATCAGGGAAGCGGCTGTGGCTCAATCAGTAGGGCTCCCGTTTACCATATGGGAGGCCCCGGGTTCGGTTCCCGGGGCCTCCTGGTGAAGGCAGGCCCGCCCGCACGGCGTGGTTAGCTGACCCAGCGAGCACAAGCAGCAAGGGGGGGATAAA